>VSMD01088284.1:0-21616 GCA_008750895.1 Mirza zaza | reverse complement strand
TACAAGAAAGACACCTGCACTCGAATGTTTATAGCAGCACAATTCATAATTGCAAGGCTGTGGAAGCAGCCCAAGTGCCCATCAATCCAAGAATGGATTAATAAAATGTGGTATATGTATACCATGGAGTACTATTCAGCTCTAAGAAACAACGGTGATATAGCACATCTTATATTTTCCTGGTTAGAGCTGGAACCCATACTACTAAGTGAAGTATCCCAAGAATGGAAAAACAAGCACCACATATATTCACCAGCAAACTGGTATTAACTGAGTAGCACCTAAGTGGACACATAGATACTACAGTAATAGGGTACTGGGCAGGGGGTTGGGGGGAGGGGGGCGGGTATATACATACATAATGAGTGAGATGTGCACCATCTGGAGGATGGTCATGCTGGAAACTCAGACTTGTGGGGGGAGGGGGGGAAAGGGCATTTATTGAAACCTTAAAATCTGTACCCCCATAATACGCCGAAATAAAAGAAAAAGCATGAGGCTTTGACTATTAGTGCAGCTCTCTCCACTTATTAGTTGTGTGATTTTCAGCAACTTACTTATATCACTGAATCCTGGGCCTCAGTTTCTTCCTCTGAAAAAATGGGAGTGGTGTATATAAATATACATAAATATATATATATATATATAAGGGTTATTGTAGTCCTTAAATGAGAACTTAATGAAGGGGTATTTTAAAATCTCAGAGGTTGCATAGTAAACTCTCAGATGTTGCACTGCATAGCCTAGTGATAAAATCTAAAAAAGTCATTCAATTTTGAAACATACAAAGGGCTTCTATACTATTGACTGTATTGACTGATATTGACTGTATTCTTTGGTAAATTCATCAAGATAAAATGATTAAAAATTACAGAACAAATGAAGGATTTAGATTAGCATAGTGAAGAGATTTCAGATTTAGTTCTTAAATTATGGATTTAGGTAATTAAGCTATAGAATTTCCTTCTGTGGAAGTAGTTTTTAAAAACACATCTGAGGCCGGGCGCGGTGGCTCACGCCTGTAATCCTAGCACTCTGGGAGGCCGAGGCGGGCGGATTGCTCAAGGTCGGGAGTTCGAAACCAGCCTGAGCGAGACCCTGTCTCTACCAAAAATAGAAAGAAATTAATTGGCCAACTAAAATATATATATATACAAAAAAATTAGCCGGGCATGGTGGCGCATGCCTGTAGTCCCAGCTACTTGGGAGGCTGAGGCAGTAGGATCACTGAGCCCAGGAGTTTGAGGTTGCTGTGAGCCAGGCTGATGCCACGGCACTCACTCTAGCCTGGGCAACAAAGTGAGACTCTGTCTCAAAAAAAAAAAAACAAAAACACATCTGAATTTAGATTCTTTCTTAAATGACTAATTTTACAAATATCTGTGTAAGAATTGCAGAAGAGGCCGGGCGCGGTGGCTCATGCCTGTAATCCTAGCCCTCTGGGAGGCCAAGGCGGGCAGATTGCTCGAGGTCAGGAGTTCGAAACGAGCCTGACCAAGAGTGAGGCCCTGTCTCTACTATAAGTAGAAAGAAATTAATTGGCCAACTAATATATATAGAAAAAATTAGCCGGGCATGGTGGCGCATGCCTGTCGTCCCAGCTACTTGGGAGGCTGAGGCAGGAGGATCACTTGAGCCTAGAAGTTTGAGGTTGCTGTGAGCTAGGCTGACACCATGGCACTCATTCTAGCCTGGGCAACAAAGCGAGACTCTGTCTCAAAAAAAAAAAAAAAAAAAAAAAAAAGAATTGCCGAAGAACTCACAATGGAGAGATAATAAGAATTAAAGCAAATCAATTTATCTAGAGCTGCACCCTTACAATTTGGTGGCCACTAACCACATGTGGCTATTGAGTACTTAACATGTGACCAGACCAAATTGAGATGCGCTATAAGTATAAAGCACACACTGGATCTCAAAGACATAGTACAAAAAAAGTAACATTTTATTAATAATTTTAATATGACTACATATTGAAATAATATTTTGTATACATTGGATTGGATAAAATGTTATTGAAATAAAATTTACCTTTTTTTTAATGTGGTTACTGGAAAATTTTAAATTATATATGTGACTCACATTATATTTCTATTGGATGGTGCTCATTTAAATCATTATTGAATGGTTTTAGGCAAACTAATTCTTAAATTTTGGTCTTTTGAGTTAGATATTTCAGGTTGAGACTGCTACTCCAATGCTAAGAACGTCAGAAATTGTTCCTTTATTCAATCGTATTTGTAAATACCCCAATTATTTTTAACCCATGGTCAAATTAGCTTGCTGCAGAATTATGGCACTTGGAAAGTAGCATCCAACTTTTAAAGGATAGTATGAAAATTCTCCTATAACAAGAACAAATAGTAGTAAAATAAATAATAAAAATCCTTTCCAGGAAAGTGATTTTTAAAACAGACCACCTGAAACAGCTTTCCTAACTCTCCCAGATTTGAGGGACAATCTGATAGGCAGACCCTGAAGGGCATACTCACTTTACTATTGTTGCGCTGCCCAAACGTCTTAGGAAATTAGTAGTAGTTCTAATGCCATATAGCTGGTTAATTTAATCTAAGTGTGCTTCTGATTTGGGTTAGAAAATTAAATATTACTTTCCATATTATTAGTTCCCCTTTTAAAGGGAAATGAATTGATTAAGTAAATGTAGGCACATAGTTAAATATAAGGGCACTAAACATAGATGATTTAAAAAGCTTTTAAAATTTCCCTGAGAGATTCCTAAATAAGAAAGTTCAGGGGAGAGTAGAGAGAGTTACCGGTCACTAGTCTGTAAACAAAGCACCACTTCAAAACAGGGATGATAACTCTGACTGACATCACTCCTGGGTATGTTCTGTGCTAATATCTGTAAGCAGTCAGATAATCATAACTTTAAATCATATTATTATCAACTGCTTTCAAATTCCTTCCTACTCTGCCCCATGAGTTGATTTGTAAGCAAATCATATTTTTAGTTTGCTATATCAGCATGGACTTAAGAGCACTTAATACATGTATCTTTAATTCACATTCACATTTAAGAGCAAACATTTTGAGGTTAATATTCTTGAGTCTATAGTTAGAATGCATATATAATACATTTGTGTTTTTAAAATTAATGCTTTTCTATTTGGACTATTTAATTGATACTCAAATTCAGGAAAACAGTGCCACAGTTATCCTAGATATAAGCCATCTATTGCATCATTGCCCTTATTTAAAATATATTTTTATATTATTAATTTTGTGCTATCCATTCAGTGTTCTGATTTTGGTCCCTGAAATGTCAGATCCGGTGACATTTAAATTGCTTTGAATTCTGCCTTTATTTTGAAGGCGGGTCGATGTTAATGGACTAGACCCCAAGAGCTTGTTCAGCTATTTACCAAGCAGAAATGTGTGGCTCAAATGGAGGGTTTTTTAGAGTATCCATTTCTACTTTAAAACTTTCAGTATAACCAATGTGTCACATGGCAAATGGTGAGTGTGGCAATTGAAACACAATTTAGTTACATAAAGGGGGCAAAATAGAAAATGAAAAGAGGAAAAAAGATCAGTTTGCATTATGGCAAACATGAACACTGTTTACTTCATGATTTCAATGTCAGCACTGAATTAAAATCAGGCTTTTTATCAGAATAGAGAGGAATGGAAAAAGAGAAACTAAGTGAAAACAGAAGGTATGAAAGGATGACTTCTAATAAAATGATAAGCTAGAGATAAACATAAAAATGAGTAATAAAACTCCTAAGCTTTTCATAGAATCAGGAGGCAGAACATTCTTGAAGGGAGAGAAAAAACTGCAGACATCTGATTGATGTTGTCTGGCTCAGCCTAGCCCTCCAGCACATTTGTTTTAAAGCCTGCCTTGTGGTTATGACTTCCCAGCACAAACCCCACAGCTGTTTCACATCCTCCTCTCCTGTAGGGCCTTCTTGACTGCTTTTGCAGATGGGAGCATCTTTCCTGCGCCTGGGATCTCTTCCTTTGCAGTGAATACTGAGCGCCTCCAGCTCACACTGGGCTCCCTCAGCCCCCCAACCACACAGTGCTGTGCTCCACACAGTCTGCTCACATCCAGTTTCTCATTTGAGTCTTACCACTGCCCTTTCAAGCCGATTTAGTAGACTCTGCAGTTATGGCATCACCTGTCACCGTGGCTGTAGAGGAGCCATTTGTAGAAGTCAGAAGTCAGCCTGCAGGTGGCAGGCACAAAGGCAAGACCAGCACCAAGTTTTCTGACTCTAGATCCTGTAGGCTTTACATCTCCATGCCACTTACAAACAGCAGCAAAAACAGACAAATAAGCAAGACCTTCTTCAACCCTGCTGTTGCTTTCATTGCCAGATTCTTCAAATATGATTGTGTTCAAACCTAGAATGGCATAATGGAAGGGCTGTTGCCTTTGGAATTGGGCAGGCGAAGGTTCACAGCCTGCCCCTGTGATAATTGTGTGATCTTGAACACATTTCTAATCCTCGGTTTCCTCATCTATAAAATACCTACCTAATGACTAAAGTACTTAGCCCAGTGAGAGGCATGATAAATTTTAATTTGTTACATAATTGTGTCCTGCATACTGACTTTGACCCTGACCTCTCCACAGAATTTGATCTTGCCCAGAATGCTCATGACCTTTTCTGGCTGAATCTTAAGGCCTTTTCTCAGCTTTCAGCCTTCTTCTGCTACTTATGTCTTAATTCCTTCTATTCCCTTGACTTTCTTAATATTATATTATTGATTCTTCCTTTTCTGGTAGCTTCTCTTTTGTCTAATTTACTGACGATTTTGTCTCATTCTACCCTTATGTAAGTCAGTCTTCTAATGTTCCATCCGCAACCATTGCTATGTTGATGAGACTAAGTTGAATTAATCAGAAAGGAGTCGGCTGGGTGTGGTGGCTCACACCTGTAATCCTAGCACTCTGGGAGTCTGAGGCGATCACTTGAGCTCAGGAGTTCGAGACCAGCCTGAGCAAGAGCGAGACCCTGCCTCTACTAAAAACAGAAAGAAATCAGCTGGACAACTAAAAATATATAGACAAATTTAGCCAGGCATGGTGGCACACGACTGTAGTCCCAGCCACCTGGGAGACTGAGGTAGAAGGATCATGTGAGCCTAGGAGTTTGAGGTTGCTGTGAGCTATGCTGACACCATGGCACTTTAGCCTGGGCAACAGAGTGAGACTCTGTCTCAAAAAAAAAAAAAAAAAAAAATTTAAAAAGAGGTAATGTTATCTGTTTTACTTTGTGTAGTACATCTTTAGCCTTAATTCTTCCTTACCTGTCTCACTTCTACTTTCAAATATAAAAACATCACATTGGATTTTAATTATCAGCAAACAAGCAAAGCCCCAGTACTGTTAAAATCACTTGAAGGCTTTAATTATCCTATTCCATGTAGACATGGCAAGTGATGCCCATGACCAAACTATTTTAGTATGATGGTGATGACAGTGATAATATTAATAATTTTGTTTTCCAAATAGTATTATAGAGCTTACACAGTAGTCTTACCTACATTATTTGTGCTTCAAAGTAACACTGTGAGGTAGGTAGTGTTCTGAATCATCCAACACACTTTATAGATGATGTAAAAAATTTTCTGACTTTGATTCTAGGAATAGTGCCTTTTCTATTTATCCCATACTATTTTTTGTTTCCTATTTCATGTAACTTTCTTGACATGTCTATAAATGCTAGATTTAGGCTAAAGAACATAAGACATTTTTATCTAATTTAGGGAAAACTAAGAAAAAGAGGTAAATTCAAAATAGTAAATTGAGTTACTTATTAGCAGATCAAGGAAGAGCTATAAATTTGGAGGCTGAGACTTGATTACAAGAGTTGGGGAAAGTATTTGTGTATTTGTTTTACTTTGGGGGAAAGTATTTATACTATGAAATATAAACATTTTTTATTAATAAGAGTTGACTCTATACTGTATATAGATTTAAGCTGGCAAAGATATAAAAAGTTAAATTGTCAAAGATTTTAAAGTATAAAAAGTTAAGCTTAGTTTAAATGGGGGATTTCATCTATTTAGAGAAGTCTTCATGTTACCATAGATCACATCCATTCATTCATCATTCACCCTAATTGTCTTTTGTTCCTACCTAATGAAGTATATTGTATGTTTGTTTTGCAGATCTAAAGCGAGAAGCCAGTATCTGTCATATGCTGAAACATCCACACATTGTAGAGTTATTGGAGACATATAGCTCAGATGGAATGCTTTACATGGTTTTTGAATTGTGAGTGTACATTTTATTAAGGGGTAAAATTTAAATTCTTAAGGGGTAAAATTTTAAGCAATGCTACTTTTGTATAATGCTGACACTTTTCTCTTGAAATTTAACAGTAGTTGCAAACTTACCTGTTTAGAAAGAACTAAAGTCACAAAAAAGGATTATCTCATGTTAAAGTTTACAATGGCAAAGGAAGCAAGAGCTAGACATATTCAGTTACCCTCACACTTTCAGCACACTTTAGAGAAGAGGCTCCAAAAGGAAATAGAGTTCAGAGGGATAGGAGGCCCCAAAATATAAAATTCTGACCAATAGAAGTCTTAATGAAGAAGAGTGGCAGAAGAGTGGAGGCCTCCAGGTAGGTAGCAAGCCTGTCTGGTAACTAAAAACTAATGATGACAGACTTGACTTCCTCTTTTGATATAATCACTATGTTGGCATATGAGGGCAAGTCTATAGATCAGTGTATCTTGATTTCAGTAAGCCACTTGATATGTTTATCATAGAATTTTTTTCAGTAAGAGAAATGTGAGCTAGTCCATAGTTGATTGGATGATTGTATCCAAAGAGATTGCGTAAAGCTTTATAGGGCAGCACTTTGCAAGGTTTTGTCTTTGATCTTATTCTGTTGAAAATTATAATCAGTGACTTATATTTGGAAAAAAAAGGAAGGTAAGAATTGCTTAAATATTCATAAGTTACCAAAGTTAGAGGATATAATCAGTATCTATTGCTTCATACCAAAACCCCCACAACTTAATGGCTTAAAACAATACACATTTATTATCTCAGTCTCTGCATCAGGAATGTGGATCCAATTTAGCCAGGTCCTCTGGCTGTGAGTCTCTCACGAAGTGGTAGTCAAGGTGTTGACCAGGGCTGAAGTCATTTTAAAGCTCCACTGGAGGGTGAATCCACTTCCAAGCTCACTCACATGGTTGTTGGCAGTCTTCAGTTCCTCACAGGCTATTGGACTGAGGGCCTTGGTTCCTTATAAGCTGTTAGCCCAAAGCCTCCTTTGGTTTCTTGTCACGCAGGCCTATCCATAGAGCAGCTCACAACGTGGCAGCTTGCCTCATCAGAGCAAGCAAGAAGGAAGGCAAGAGAGAGTGTGTGAGCAAGACAGAAGCCACAGTCTTGTAACCTAATCTCTGAAATTGCACACCATCACTTCTGCTATATTCTTTTAGTTAGAAACAAGTCACTAGATCCAGCCCACACACAAGAGGAGGGGATTACACCAGGGCCTAAATACCAGCAGGTGGGGATCACTAGGAGCCATTTCACAAGCTGCCTAGCCGACACATTGGCTGTCTGCATCAAAATTTGAAATTACTTTTTACAAGTTTGTGGCAAAGGAGCTGAAACAGAGAAGGTGAGATTTTAAAAGCAGTAGCTCTGGCTTGGGTGAGGCAAAGGCATTATATGTAACCAAAATGTTTATACCCCCACAATATTCTGAAATTTTAAAAAAATAAAAGAGTCAAAATTAAAAATAAAATAAAAGCAGTTGATATAAAAACCTTCATTCAAATATATAAGTACAAGATCAGTGTGAATTTAGTTGTAACTACTTATATGGAAGATGTAAATGTTTTAGTTAGTTGTCTGCAACGGCTTTAAAAGTCCTGAATGGAATGTTAGGCTGCATTAATTAGAAGTATATAGTATTCAGAACAAAGCCACACTCCCACTATTCTTTCTGGAGTGTTCATTGAAAGCAGGACACTGGAATGTTTGCAGAAGGGGATAACCAGAATGGGAAAGAGCCTGCAAATTCTGTCATAAAGTCATGGCCTTCAAAATCTTTGCTGGCAAACCCGCTAAGAGAATTTTGAAAAACTTATGTACCCCTCTCACATATTTTTAGGCTGATATATAAAAGCTTTTATTATGAGAATATAATTTTCAGTGTCTTGAATATTCTTTCAAATATATTTTCTTCACAATTGTAGAGCTGCATATTTATCTTGTTCACTATATGGAAAATGTCTGCTACGTGACCTACATGGCAAAGCTAGTCCTCATTGTCAAATCACTCAGCCAAATCAGACTCATTTTCTCTCAGAAAAAATTCTGACTTCATTTTTCAAATAAAATTAAAGTGTTAATAGACACACCTGTGACATTCACCTTACCATTGATTTCAAATTCTAAAATAGATCAGGCTTTGCCATGAATATATTGCCTGGATGAAGTACAGTGGCAACTCCCTTTTTTTCTCAAGCCCTCTTTATGTTTTTGTTTTGCTCTAAAGGGTCTCTCCCTCCATCAGGAGTTGTACATTCCCCAATTATCTCTTTGAAGCTAGACAGCCTGGTCTTTTGAGATGGGAGATTATAGTGGTGGAGATGTAAAAGGAAAGTTAGCAGACCACAGACTTGTTTTCAGACAGACCAAATTATGGCAAATTAAGATATGGAAATTGATTGCCTGAAAAATATCCTAGTTCATATGTCTCCTGGAAGGGCTTTGGGTACTCCCAGAGATGCCCAAATTCCAGATTGAAGACCACTGGCATGGAAGAGCTCTTGAGAAGACAGGGAAGCGTTAGTTAACCGTTATTGTATTAGTTTTCTTATTCTGCTAAAAGAGTTTCCAAAGCAGAAGCACATAGGTAGAACATGATCAATGTCTTCAGTTATTTGAAAGATCATCATGTATAAGAAGATTCTATGCTTATTCAATGTAGCATCGGAGGCTGTAACTAGAATCAACAAGTAGCAGATTTCACCTCCAAGGAAGGTCTCTTTAATCATTAGACTTACTCCATGAATGAAGCAAGCTATCTCACAGACTATGTAGTTTCTCAGTAGAATGCTTAAGCTGAAGCTGGATTCATCTAAGAGGGCTGAAGATAGGGTTGTAATTCTGGACTAGAGAGGGCCTCTAACATCCCTCTCAATTTTAAGATATTATAATTCCTTTTAAATTACTTTTCTGGTTTAATTTTATTCTTTATTCAAGAAATGTTCTAGCTCTCTGGGAGGCCGAGGTGGGTGGATGGTTTGAGCTCAGGAGTTCGAGACCAGCCTGAGCAAGAGCGAGACCCCATCTCTACTATAAATAGAAAGAAATTAATTGGCCAACTAATATATATAGAAAAAATTAGCCGGGCATGGTGGCGCATGCCTGTAGTCCCAGCTACTCGGGAGGCTGAGGCAGCAGGATTGCTTGAGCCCAGGAGTTTGAGGTTGCTGTGAGCTAGGCTGACGCCACGGCACTCACTCTAGCCTGGGCAATAAAGTGAGACTCTGTCTTAAAAAAAAAAGAAATGTTTCTCTCCATGTTTGTTTTCTGAGAAAACTAAAAACCAGGTTTTATGTACTGTATAATGTAGAGCATAGAAAGCAAATTTTAAAAATTCATCTAAATTTCACCATGTTTGCTATTTGTATGGAAGGGCACTAAATGACAATGTAGTAGAAAGAAGAAAGTCTTTGGTGTCATAAAACCTGGGCTAGCATTCCAGCTCTCATTTTTACTAATTATGTGACATTGACCAAGTCTTGTAACTTCTGAGTCTCAGTTTTCTTACCTTGAAAATATTCATAGGATTATGAGAAGTAGATGAGAAACTGTATGTGAAGTCCTTTTGTAAATGGTGAGGTGCTTTATAGCTATAATGTATTATTTCCAGTGGATTTAACAGGTTAGTTTTAGTTCCTCAGTGTTGAAGCAGTCTATATGGGATTTAATGTAGCCAATTTTGTGTGCTTCAGTTGTGATTAAACTAATTCATCTATAGCTGTATATTGAGATGAGACCTCATTAAAGTTAGATTATTTGCCAGTGACCTAATCCAGATGTTAACCCAAATCACTAGAACATGGCTTTCTATTTTCATTTTTTAAGCTTTTATTATGGAAAATTTCAAATGAAAAGAGAGAATAGTATAATGAACCCCAGCACACTGGTCACCGAGCTACAACAGTTATCAAAACATTTTGCCATTTCTGTTCTATCTCTCCTTTCCTGTTGTCTTCTTTCCTCCTGGAAATTCCTAAAACAGTGTTATTTCACCTATAAAAATTCCTGTTTGTATTTCTTACATATAAGGACTTTTTTAAAAAATGACCGTAATGTTATCATACCTAACAAAGTCAACAACAGTTACTTAATACCATGTCATGTTCAGTTGATGTTCAGTTTTTCCTGATTGAACATGAATTTTAAATGACAGATTTCTAAATTTAGAATTGTTTTATTAGCTCTGGGGAATCTGGAAGTGTATTATAAATTCACAAAGTGCCTTAGTTATTTCTCAAAACGGCCAGAAACAAAGTAGAAATATAAAACTTCTCTTTTGTATCATTGTTTTATAAATTTACCTCACCAATTGGCCTTGCCCAGTTTTTTGTATTCTTCATCTCCTGGGTTTTAAGCCACCCAACCAACCAAAAACATCCATTGCTATAATAAGATTTAAGGTCATGTAGATCAAAGAGCAAAGCCAATACAGTTGTGTGTGGTTCCACCTACTGGCTAGGTGAAAGATTGCTTCTATAGCTGCAACATAGACTAAGCTACTCCAGAATTAGTTCCATGTTTGTTGGCAATAGATGTAATTACTGCTGGTATGCAGGGGCTCATTGCTCAGGTTATGGGTTATCTGGATCCTTTTTATAGTTTTCTAACATGACAACAATACAGAATAGACAAGGAAAGGGAAAACAAATGAAACTAGGTCAGTTTAACTTTCCTGTTTGTTTGTTGGCTGCTTATCATTTTGGTGGAGAAAAGGCTTGACAAAACAACATATTTGGATTATCAGTGAGTTTCTTGATGTGGTATCCATGTCTGTCTTTTCCACAGACTGTGTATAACCAACACTCCCTATTTCTTCCCAGACTGAAGTCATGAAATTATATTGCCCAATAATGTTGCTTACCATGTTAGAAAATCCTTAGAGCTAGTTGATATCCACTTAATCACAAATGGTTTATAACTTTAAAGCATATTTAAATACAGAGACTCACAGAACCAGAAGTTTAGAATTAGAAAAGATTAGAGCAGTAAATTTCAAAACTTATGTTGGAAAATCCTGTGTAGAGGTTGTTATATACCCAGGCCCCAACCCTAGAAATTAACTTTCAACAGATATGGATTCTAATGAGGCAGGCCAAGAGATGACTGAATTGTAAAGTAGGGCTAATATGATTTAGAGACTATGTTGTCATTTCCCCAACACAAACAGTAGTGTTTTTAGACATCTGCATGTTTGTACATTCATTGCTTTGGGATTACAATTAAATCTGAACCTGTCTACAGCAATTTGCTGAAATGTATTTTAAAATATAGGTTCAGTTTTGAAGAGAGGGCTGAGTTATGTTATCCCCCCAAATTAAATATTTATTTCTAAGTAACACATTTGAGCTTGTCTTTAGTAGTGTCTGGTACTTGAGTTAAGCTGTAAATCCTAAATTGGCTGCCCAAGGAATTTTAATTACCTTATTATAAAATGATTACATATACCACAGGGAGACTTTTACAGTAATTAAATAGGATTTAAAACACATCTGACATGAAAACAATAGTTTATATCTTTTAAAATAATATTAACAGTTTAGGGTTTTTTTGAAGCTCACAAAGGAGATAAACATAAAGCTCTTTAATTTATTCCTAAAATTTTATTTAATTTTTTTTGGTCCAGTATTTATGCCTGGGGAAGGGAGTGTTTGTGAAACTCATTTGTACTGATAGAGTGGAACTGATTACTATTTACCAGCAAACATGCTACTTAAGGGAAAATATGTTTATCTCATATCAGGCGATAAAAATCTGGACTGTAGCATTTTAATTTATTTGGGGATCGGCACATATTTTTATAGCTAGTCTTATCTATTTTGATTTTTTCTTTTTATCTGTGACATAAATTGCTATTCATTCAGCAAATTAAAGATTCACTGTATCAAAATGTTTAGTTCATTATAGTTTTAAGAACTATATGTCAGGGGTCCCCAAGACCACCCACAGGTGTGATGATTCACTAAGAAAACTCAAAGGACTCAGCATATAGTCATATTCACAACTATGATTTATTACAGCTAAAGTAGATAAAGCAAAATTGCAAGAGAAAAAGGTACATGGGTCAAAGACCACAGGAAACCAAGCTCAAGCTTCCAAGAGTCCTCTCTCAGCAATGAGTTATGACAACAGGTGTGAAGTGTTGTCAACCAGGAAAGTTCTTTAGAGATTCAGTGCCCTCGGTTTTTATTGGGAGCTGATCACACAGGCATCCTCTACCTGGCATGCACCAAATTCCAGACTCCCAGAAAGAAAGCAGGTGTTCAGCGTAAATCATATTGTTTGCACAAACAGGTAAGACACAGGGAGCCACTCCTTTTAATTAGGAATGTAGGGTACCTCCTGAAATCCACGTTCCTAGATGCCCATGAAGGGCCAACCTTAGATGCAGGCCTTCCAAGCCTATCACAAAGTAGTAGTTTAGGCCTGCTATTTTAACTCTTCTGTACGAACTAAAATAGAGATAAATAGAAGAAGAGTTTTGAGATGATAAACTCCTGGTGCTGCAATTGCCAGTAAAGATAATTATAGGGTTTAGGTTTTTGGTGTTTTGGTGTTTTTTTAAAAACTTTAAACTGTAACTATCGTATCAGTTTAACATCTATTTTTTTTTAAATTAGGTGGCCAGATTTTTGTATAAAACAAATCCTAGATTGAGATGTTACTGTGTAGAATAGATTTTGAGCTTTGAATGCCACGTTAGAAAATAAACTGTATTCTGATGCCACTGTCTTAGAAATACCTTTGAAGTTGTCACTCTAGTAATTTTTTGTCTATGAAAACTAATCTTTAAGACACTAAAATAATTTTGAATACATTTGTATACATATAAAATATGAAGAAAATCCTGTTAATTTTCTGTTCTTTAAAAGAAATGTGTTTTCATTTAAAAATAAAAATAAGTAGTTTTTAATATAAACAACCTTTACAATACACATACCCTGTAAACATTTAGAAATTATGGAAAATTATAATGGCAAAAATAATGCTGTTCACAAAAGTTAATCAGTATACAATTTAGAACATGTCCTGTTTGTACTCATTATCACAATTACATTAATTGAGATCATTTAACAATTTTGTTTCCTGATTCTTTTCACTTAATTTTAAGCATTTTGCTGTACCATTAAATATTTTTGGATACAGTATTTTAATGACTGCATTAAGATATCTAAGGGTGTGCATGTGCCATATTTAATAGTTTCCCTATAATTGAACATTTGCATTGTTTTTTGTTTTTCCCTATTAGAAATAATGTTATGATTAATATTCTTGTACAGAATTACTTGTTCATACTCCTTTTTTTAAAATGTATTTGTATTTTCAGTACCTATTACATATTTGCTATATAATTTTTATATCTTGAATGCATGTCACACCACATTTATCCTTTTGTGTGTGTGTGCATAGGATTAAATTTTGTTCATACTCCTTGATGACTTTGTTTCCCCAGAATACATTTCTGGAAGTAAGATTACTGGGTAAGAGAGTATACGAATATACACAAATACATACATCACACTTAATTTTTTGTATGATACATCATATTTTGAAAAATGCATACACATAAGCATACAGCTTAAGGAATTATTGTCAAGTGAACAACCCAGGTCAAAAAATTTTTAAAACTACCAGCACCACAATGGCCCCTGAATTCTACTTTCTGATCATATCTCCCTTCTTCTCTCAGAAATAACTTTAATCTGGAGTTCACTTCTTGTGCTTTTGTATCCATACCACTGAAATAGGTATTCCCAAATAATAAAATTCAATGTTATCTGTTTTTAAAAAATCTTTAAGTGGAATCCTACAATATATACTCTCTTTTTTTGGTCTCAGAGATTTATCCAGGTTGCTTTGTGTTTTTATAACTATATAGTATTGCAGCGAACAAACTTTGACTATTCAATTTAATGTTAATGGGTATTTGGATGCTTTACAGTTTTGGCTATTTTGAACAATGCTGTTGTAAACAGTCTTGTACATGTATCCTTGTGCACCTAAGTACACAATCATATAGGGTAATAGACCTAGGAGTGGACTTGACAGGTTTTAGAATATGTGTTATACAACTTCAGTTTTCCTAGGGAATACCAAGCTATTTTCTAACATGGAGATATAAACTGACCCTCTCCCGATTCTGTGTGACTCTCTAAAGTGATCTAAGTCCTGGTTTTCCTGAGAGTGCCTCCATTTAAGCCTGTGAGTCCTTATTTTTTTTTTTTTTTTTTTTTTTGAGACAGAGTCTCGCTTTGTTGCCCAGGCTATAGTGAGTGCCGTGGCATCAGCCTAGCTCACAGCAACCTCAAATTCCTAGGCTCAAGCAATCCTACTGCCTCAGCCTCTCAAGTAGCTGGGACTACAGGCATGCGCCACCATGCCCGGCTAATTTTTTCTATATATATTGCCAGTTAGTTTCTTTCTATTTATAGTAGAGATGGGGTCTCGCTCTTGCTCAGGCTAGTTTCGAACTCCTGACCTCGAGCAATCCTCCCGCCTCGGCCTCCCAGAGTGCTAGGATTACAGGCGTGAGCCACCGTGCCTGGCCAGCCTGTGAGTCCTTATTAACCCACCCTCCTTTTTTTATTTCAGAATATTATGGGGGTACAAACATTTTGGTTACATATAGTGCCTTTGCCTCACCCAAGCCAGGGCTACAAGTGTGCCCTTCTCCCATACAGTGCACTCCACATCCATTAGTTGTGAATTCACCCATCCCCACCCCACCTCCCACCTGACCGGTACCCAATGAATATTACTACCATGTGAGTACCTTAGTGTTGATCAGTTAGTACCAATTTGATGGCGAGTACATGTGGTGCTTGTTTTTCCATTCTTGTGGTACCTCACTTTAAAGGATGGGCTGAAGCTCTGTAAAGGATAATATAGGAGTCAGCACCCTCCTTTTATTCTCATGATTAATTATCATCTGTGCTGCACATCCTTCCTAGTACTTGACATTGTTAGAATATTAAATTTTTACCAATTGATGTGTTGTAGAATCTCATTGTGCTTTTTCCTGATTATTCTTCCCTAATTGCCACTTAGTGACCTGTCTCGTCATTCTTTTAATGGTATCTTTTGATAAAAAGAAGCTTGTAATTGTGATATAGTCTTAATTTATCAATTTTTTCTCTTATGGTTCGTGTTTTTGTGTCTTAAGAAATATTTGCCTACCCTGAGATCATGAAGATATTCTCCTATATTTTATCATCCATCTGGAATTTATTTGGGTTATGCTGTTAGGTAGCAGTCCAATTTCATTTCTTTCCATATGGATATTCAATAGTCCCAGCACAATTACTGCAAAGACTACTCTGCAGTACCAGTTTTGCAAAAATCAAGCATTCATCTATGTGTGATTGTTTCTAGGATCAATTCTGGTCCATTGGCCTATTCACCTGGCATTGTGCCAAAACATCTTGTCTTACTGGCTGCAGCTTTTTAAGTTCTGATAATTTGTAGAGCAGCTCCTTCCACCTTGTCTTTCTTCAAGCATGTTTTGAGGAATGTACTTGTCTCTGCATTTCCCATATACATTTTAGAATGAGGTCATCAATTTCTACCCCCCCCCAAAAAAAAACTATTGGGATTTTGACTTGAATTACTATATCAAATCTTTAAATCAATTTGAGAATAATTGACATGTTTACAACATCAAATTATCCAATTCGTGAGCATTGTGTCTATCTTCTCATTTATTTAGCTCTTTGATTTCTTTTATTAAAGTTTTATACTTTTCTATATAGAGGTTGTGTACATCCATGATAGATTTATGTTTTATTAGATTTATTCTTAGATATGTGCCTTGAAGAATAGGTCAGTTTCTTTCACTCTGCTCTCTTTTCCCCTTTTTCCTTGTACTAACTTTGTATTCTTTTCTATTCATCAGGTTTCATTAATTCTAATTCCAATAATTAATATATAGAATTGTTTGTATTTTCTACATAATGATCATGTTGTCTGCATATAATGAGGATTTGATTTGTTCCTCTCCAATTCTTTTTTTTACATGTTCTTTCTTTTTCTTGCCTTTAGTGCAGTGGATAAAACATCCAAAACAATGATGATAGCAGTTATCTTTGCTTATTTCTGATCTTAGAGTTTGCAAAGCATGAATGGATCATGAATTTTATCAAATACTTTTTGCCTGCATGTACAGTCGTACGCTGCATAACAGTTCAGTAACAACAGACCACAGTTAATGGTGGTCCTATAAGATTATAATGAAGCCAAAAAATTCCTGTTGCCTAGTAACCATCATAAAGTCGTAGCACAGCACATCACTCATATTTGTGGTGATTCCGCTTTAAATAAATTTACCGTGCTGCCAGATATTTGCCCATTTTATTAGTCTTTTCAATGACAACTTGTACTTTATAAATCAAAAGGATTAGATAATAAAAAGTATTATGTTATTTTCTATTTCAGTAATTTCTATTGATTGTTATTTCCATCCTTCTATTTTGGATTTTAATTTTCAGGGAGCTTTTTCCTTTCTTTTAATTTCAACCTTTTTGTATTCTTGGGTTTTAGATATGTCTTGTTAAAGGCATATAGTTAAGTTGTTTTTTATTCCAACCTCTCGATCTTTGTCTTTTAGTTGGAGCATTTAGTCCATTTATATTCAATTATATTTTGGTGTTTTGATTTACATCTATGGCCTTCTTATGTGTTTTCTATTTGTACCACTGTTGCTTGTTCCTTTTCCTCTCTTTCATTGATTTATTTGGATCATCTGGATATTTTTATCATTCCATTTTCCCTCTCTTTGAAAGTTTAAGCATTCTTTTATCTTAGTGTGTATCCCAGAAATTACAGTATACTCTCTAATTCATCAAATTCTGATATTGATACCAGTATTGTCCTCCTGAATAGTATAAGTGCTATAGAACACATTAATTTTTTATAATGCCTTCCTTGACTTATAGGCTATGTTTTTCATGTGTTTAAATTACATGTGTGTATAAAAACATAAGTTACATGTATTTATAGCATCCTCTATTTCTTTATTTTTATTCATTTAGATTTACTCTTATCCTTTTTATGTTCTTTATTCTTTCAGCATCTCTAAGGTTTTATCTGAGTTAGTTTTCCTTGTTTCAGTCTGCTGGGTACAAACTTTCCATTTTTTTTAGTTTCAAAATTTTCTTATATTCCCTTCAGTCTTGAAGGATATTCACTGAGTAAAGAATTCTAGGTTGGCATTTTCTTTCCATTAGATATCATTTCACTATCTTTCGGCATCCATTGCTGCTGAGAATTCAGCTAGCAATCTGTCACTTCTCTGAGGGTAATCTGTCCTTATTTTTCAAGTTATTAAAATTTTTTCTTCATCTTTTGTTTTCTTTAATTTTCTCTGCGATGTATCTTAAGAATGTGTATATCTGTGTTTTAACCTTGCCTTAGGTTCTTTAAGTTTCTTCAATCTGTGTGTTGATATTATTCATGATTATAGAAAATCCTTAACCATTTTCTCTTCAGATATTGTCTCTGCTCCTCTCTCTCTCTCATCATCTTTGTGACCAAATTAAATGTAGGTATAATTATACCTTGTGGTATTCTCAATGTCTCCTACCTTCTTTCCTATATTTTGCATGTTTTCCCTTCATGCTTTTTTCTTTGTTTCTTCTGCCCACTCTTCCAGTCCTCTAATGTTCTCTTGAGTATTGTCTAATTGCTGTTAATCTATTCACTAATTTTTTAATTTTAATTATATTTTTCAGTTTTATAGTTTCTATTTCCTTTTTTAAATCTGCTATATTACTTTTTACTTTCATTTTCTTGCCAAAAAGTCAAGTTCAGCTTTTATGTTCTGTGACTTAGTAAGCTTCATTGTTTGATAAGCTGTGTTGAATAATCTCAGTATATGAAGTCCCTGTGGGTTTGCCATTATTACCTATTATCTTCGCTTGGTCAAGATCTCTTATTCCTTCATGTACCTGATTCATTTTGATTGTGTGCTGGAAATTATGTTGAAAATTATTGGCCTAGGATGATGCTTTCTTCCTCCAGAGAGGATTTTTATTTGCTTTTCATAGGTACCGTTAGGCATTAGTAGTCTGGGACTATCTTAATCAAGGTTCAAGGCTTAGATTTTCGGGGCCACCTAGATGTAAAGCCAGGATGCAAGTCTATGAAGGAGCTGATTACTTCTAGTTCACCCCTAGCTCTTTAGGGTCCCAGCTCAGTGCTGGATAGTAGACTTTATCAGATTCCCCTGAATTCTGACTTGTTTTTCCTTAGAGATATCATCTGTATAAACAAATGTCCTCAGGGCAAACAGGACTATGATTCTTGGCCTGATCTTTCTGAATTCCCATTCTCTCCTAGATCTCAGGGACATTCCTTACAATTTGGTTAATACTTTGATGCTTTCAAGTTTTTTTTTTCAACTTATTTGGTTATTTTCAATGGGAGATATCACATAGTCTTCCATTATCAGAAGCAGAACTCTAGCATATATTTAAAACTCTAGGGTATATTTAAAATATATTTAAAACTCTTTTTATGTAGTTTCATATTACTCTCCATAAAGATATACCAATTATATTTATACCAATGGTAGGTGAGAGTGTCCATGTTTATATTTTACTAGGTCAAAATAATGTTTTGGTTTAATTTGCATTTATTTTGTTATTGTGGTCAAATATTTTAAGTATGTTTACCCATTTCTTTTTCATCTAATCACTTTAGTTGTTTAGTTTTCTTTAGTGCTTTAGGTGTTTACTTGTTTTAGTTGTAAGAATTCTTTATTTACTAAGGATATTTACCTTTTTCATGTGTTTGTAAATATTGCCCCAAATTTGCCTGTTTTATTTTTCTTACTGATTTTTTTTAAATATGCAGAACATTAAAATTCTGTCAGAGAAAGTTACAAATAAGCAAGAAGGAAGGCAAGAATGAACTCTTTGGTACTGGATTAGAGTTGGAGACAGCATTATGACCTCATATTTGATTTATTATATGTACACACACACAAATATATACACACAGATCAGAAATAATTACAGATACATGTACATACATGGGTTAGTACACATACATGTATTTCCTAGCTCTGTCCACTTAGAGGGCCTAAAACAGTGATATTCCAGTAACAATGAGGATATCTACCCCTAGATCTTTTTCTAAATATCCTCCTCTAATAGAAGGAGGCTAGGGCTCCTTGAAGAAATGGTTATTACTTCAAGGGCTGGGACAGAGAAAAGATAAGATAAGCCTGAAGCATAAGGAAGTATTCAAAAAGGTGGGGGCATGTCAGAGAGACATAGGAACCAACCTGAAAGCACTCCCAATGGCCCACACTGAAACAATTCGAGCAAAAATAAGAACAACACAGTATTAGATTATAACCCAAAGTATAAAATAAATATATATGTGAGTCCATACTGATATAAAGAAATAATTATATAAATGGATAAATGGGAGAGGGGAAAAAATACCTTCCTTACTGAGGAATTCCAAGTACTAAGTATAAATAATCTCCTGCCTCCCTTAAGTGTGTGCTGGACTTAGTGACTCACTTTCAAAAAACAAAATATGGAAAGGAAAATAGTAATTTTACAGTGGAGAGAGAGAACTGGCACTACCATCTTTACCAAGTGACCAAGTTAACATCACCAGTGATGAAGTCATGTGGATATCAGCTATTCCCTAATATGATGTGATGAGAGGGGCATTTCACCTTTGATATTCTACCCCCCACCCCCGCAAAAAAAAACCAAAAAAACATAATTCCAACCTAGGCAAGAGAAAGATATCAGATAAACCCAAATTGAGGGACATTCTGTAAAATACCTGGCCATTACTCTTTAAAGCTATCAAGGTTATGAAAAGCAAGGAAAAACTGAGGAACTGTCACAGACCAGAGTAGACTAAGGAGACATGATGACTAAATACAGTGTGGAATCCCTAATGGGATGCAACAGAAAAAGTACATTAGTCCACAAACTGGTGGAGTTTATAGTAATGTACCAGTGTTACTCTTTTAGTTTTGACAGAAGTTCTGTAGTTACCTAACTTAGTAACACTAGTTGGGTCAGGGATATACAGGAACTCTCTGTAAAGTCGTCTGTCAGTATATGCAGGGGATTGGTTCCAGGACCCTCGAGTGTATCTAAATCCACACATCTTAAGTCCTGCGGTTAAAAGTAAGCTCTCCGTATATACAAGTTTTGCATCCCACAAATACCTGCTTATAACTGGACCTACACAGTTCAAACCCATGTTGTTCAAGGGTCAACTGTGCTATCTTTGCGACTTTTATGTAAATCTAAAATTATTCTAAAATAAAACATTATCTTTACTCAGAACTAAACAAAAAAGAAACCATGAGTTTATACCATTATTTCTAGTTTAAAGTAACAATTACAGATATTTATTTACAAGATAGTTGTTAGATGGTAAGAAATTGTTAGTTTTTAATGTGTAATTTTGGCATTGTGGTTATGTTACAAAAAAGAGTCCTTACCTTTTGGAGATAAGTACTGAAATATATATACATAATATATTCTGGGATTTGCCTCAAAATATATCTGGGATTTGCCTCAAAATCAGGCAACGGGTAGGCAGTGCATCCTAGGTTGGAATATAGGTGAAATAAGATTGGCCAATGCATTGTTTTGTTTTGAGACAGAGTCTCACTCTGTTGCCCAGACTGGAGTGCAATGGCATCATCATAGCTCACTGGAACCTCATACTCCTGGACTCAAGCGAGTTTCCCAAGTAGCTGGGATTATAGGCACACACCACCACGCCCAGCTAGTTTTTCTGTTTTTCATAGAAACGGATTCTTGTTTTTGTTCAGGCTGGTCTCAAACTCCTAGCTTCAAGTGATCCTCCTGCCTCAGCCTCCAAAAGTGCTAGGATTACAGGTGTGAGCCACAACACCTGGCCCTAACGTGTTGTTAATTGTTGGATCAGGGTAATGAATACATGAAGCTCTTTCTGCTTTTAAAATTTTCTATAATATAAAAGTTTTCTTTAATTACAGGGTTTTTATTTAACTTTTAAATTTAAATTTTTTTTTTTTTTTTGAGACACAGTCTCACTTTGTTGCCCAGGCTAGAGTGAGTGCCATGGCATCAGCCTAGCTCACAGCAACCTCAAATTCCTGGGCTCAAGCAATCCTGCTGCCTCAGCCTCCCGAGTAGCTGGGACTACAGGCATGTGCCACCATGCCCGGCTAATTTTTCTATATATATTAGTTGGCCAATTAATTTCTTTCTATTTATAGTAGAGATGGGGTCTCGCTCTTGCTCAGGCTGGTTTCGAACTCCTGAGCTCGAGCAATCCGCCCGCCTCGGCCTCCCAGAGTGCTAGGATTACAGGAGTGAGCCACCG
>VSMD01088281.1:0-31802 GCA_008750895.1 Mirza zaza | reverse complement strand
TGGAATGGCCCCGCTCAGTCAGAGAGTCTGCGTGTGGGGGTGGGGCTGTCCGCGACCCGCAGTCTGGAGCGGGCCTGGCCTCTTTCCACCGTCCCCAACTCCGCAGCTACTCCTGGGCCTCTGTCAGCAGGCGAGACCACACGCCACCAGGCCTCCCCTGGCTGTGATGCCGGCGGGGAGGTTCCCTGCGCAGGAACGCCACCTGGGCTGGGCGCACGGCCTCCCTTTGGGGGGAGGGTTGCCCTCTAGGATGCTGATCTGCCCCTGAAGGCACACACACCTCAGCAGGCTGTTCACGTATATCCCTTCTGTGCCCCGGGCAATGCGAGGCCTCGGTGCACGGGATGTGGTCTGCAGGTCTGACCTCTGGGTCCCAGAGTTCAAACTTTGTCCCCACCAGGGAGAGGAGTGCCTGTCCCAATTCACCCACAGGGAGCCCAAGCTGGGTCTATGTCTCACAACCTCAGGCTCTGCCCCGTTCTCCTGGAATCACCGTGCCAGCAGCACCTGGGAGGGCTGGCGGGCAGAGAGCTCACAGTCTGAGTTCCCCTTAGTCAGCTGTTGTAGGGCCCCCAAAAGGGAAGGTCCCGTTCCCTGGAGGTGCCTCCGCCTGGTGGCTATATTGTCTCTCTGTCTCTCTGGGCAGCCGCGGGTAGGGTCGGGGGAGGGGAGGAGGCAATATGGCGTCTGCCGCGAGGCTCGGGTCTGTGCACACAGAGGTGCCCCGAGGGAGTTGGGAGCCTGGCGCAGCGTCCGCTACTGGCTTACTGCTCACTGGCGGCGGTTGTCGCTGGGCTGGTGTCCGCAGGTCCCTCCGCTTGCTGGGGAGCCCACCGGCAGTCCGGGATGCAGGGGAGGGGAAACGGCAGATCCACCTACCCTTCCCGCTGGTCTCCGGGCTGCTCCGGGGGTCCCAGCCTCCAGTTCTCCTCTGCGACCTCCTCCCGTGGAGTCTCCCGTGGTCTCAGTTACTCCTCCTCCCAACCCTCATCCGATGTAGGCTTGTCTTCTTGCTTCTTTCTTCTAATTTCTGCTAGAATCTGTCTTTTCTTCAGAGACACTCTGTCTTGTGGTGTTTCTCATCCCGCCATCGTCTCTAGTATTCTCAATTAACTATTTCTTCTTAAGATGAGTTCCAAGGCCTAGCAGATCACTAGTTAAAGGGCAGCTATTCTGCTGTTTGTTGAAAGGTGAGGGAAACAGGGCATGGGAAATTTATTTTCAAACATATTTTGTCTCTGTCACTTACCAGGGGGAGAGAGGAACAGTACTAAAGGTCAGAATACCACATGGCTTTGGTCCTGTACAATGCACACCTCAAAAGAGGAATATAAGAATGTTTTTTCCCCCCAACAGTAAAGAAAATAGTGTAAAGCAATTAGAATTCTGGAAAGGACAACTGGTTAATTAAAAATATTTTTAAATGGTTGAAAAGTAGTTTGGTTAAAAGGAAATATTCTTCCTCAACCCATGAAGTTAAACTTGCATGGTTTAGTTGGAGGCTATAAAGCAAACAGGCCCATGTGTTACATTTTAAAGTTACACTAAATTATAAAGTACTCACCCTTAAACTCAAGCCTTTCCACAGCCGATTGTTGCTGTGTTCCCCGTACAGAAAGTGCTTAATGAGAGTATAATGTATCATTTTCTTAATAAGATGTGAATAATAATCACTAATAAGAGATCCAAGAAAAGCCCATAAGAAAGCCAGAAAAATCTTATTAAACTTAACTAACTTAAGAGCATGATATATTGGAATGAAGTCTGCAATGCTCAAGCCAAAACACTAACCAGACATTGATGTTGCTCACTGAGAATTTTAAGCTTTGGGAGAAGGAGGTCAAGTGTAAAGAAGTGGGGAAAAAAAATCAATGCAATTTGGAGCTCAGTGTAGAGTTTGTGCATTAGAGGGAAACATTTTAATAATCAAATAACACCGTTACATAAATCCTTAGTAGGGATTGCTTTATAATGAAATAGTTTTAGTTTCTCATAGCCTATATGGTAGGCCACAGATGACAGCAAAAAAAAAAAAAAAGTTCCAGACTAATATTTAAAAAATAAAGACCCAGAATATTTACCATTGGCTAGGACCAAAAAAATTATCACCCTATTATAGTTACCCATTATATGTAAATGGAAACAAAGAAACAGCATCATTAATCAGATTTCTGTTTAAACTTCTAAAGTGCAGGGAAAAAAATCCGTTACAGTAATATACACCGATATCTGTCACCTCACTCCTTTCCAGGGCTAGACGACTCCTCTCCCTGAACCACCCTTTCCTCCCCCTACAAAACATACCCCATCCCTTAAGGGAAACTTTCAATGCCAGGTCAAGGAATTTGAGGAAACTCTGGAAGATTTCTGAGCAGAGGAATGACATAATGAAAGCAGTGTTTTAGGAAGGGGAAGGTAGGCAGGCACAAGTGACCACAGACATACACATAGGGTCCAAAGGACCTAACTGTCCATTCTTGTTTCTTACTAGACACAACAAAATAGTGCTTAGAAACAATAAATTGCTTACATTCCTATAGGAAGCATCATGCTTGAATCTTAAACTATTTGCTAACTATCAGAGCCCTGTATCATTTAAATGGGAAAAAAAAACTGATTTAACTACACCACCCAACTCAGCAAATTCACATAGAACAAGGCATCAAATTTGGTCTTAGACTTTTTCATTTTATTCTGCTTTCTAAATTCAAAAAAATACGTAAGAACAAAGAAAAGTCCAAATTCTTATTCAGTAATTCAGGGTTCATCCACCAGTTTTATAATCTACGGACTGCTTGCAAGTCACTTACGCTAGATTTGCAAATATTCTGAGGGTAGGCATGGGAGGGGCATGGAGTTGAGCAAACACAAAGGTTATGCCAGGCTGGCTCTCCCTAGGGCACGGAGCAGTCTCCTCACCCCTCCTGTCTTTCCCTTCAAAGGGGCTCCAGAATCAAATATAAAAGAAGTTCAAGAGCTGTGAAGCAGTAGACTACACATCTACTTTTTATTCTCTTTCTCTACACCAATGAGGCTGTACATTTAAAAGTCAGAAACCGATGTATTTGGAGTAAGAAGATTTAAAACACAGGAGGAGGTATCCCCAAAGATAGACTCAAACAATGATAATAAAACAGTACTTTTAAGGAAACAAAACCTTTTAAACCTTCTCCCACTATCTGGGAAATATCTATGTTAGACCAGTGGTGCCTGATTTTTGTGATCAAGTTATCACATCATAAAATCAAATTTTGTATAAGAAGGACTTGATTGACATTCAATTGACACTCAATCATCTATTCAGTTCACTCAATAATTTATTTCAGAGAGTCTACCAAATGCCAGGCACCTTGCTAGGCCTTGGAGAGACATAGCAATACAAAAAAAAAATAGTTTAACAAACTTAGGGCAATATCTGTGAATCAAAGGTGTCAGAACTATACAATTACTGCATATAAGGTAGTTAGATGCAGATGATCCTCAACTTACAATGGGGCCATGTCTCGATAAACCCATCGTAAGTTGAAAATATCATTAAGTCCAAAATGCATTTAATACACCTAACCTATAGAATATCATAGCTTAGCCCTGCTTACCATAAACATACTCAGAATACTTACAATAGTCTATAGTTGGGCAAAACCATTTAACACAAAGCCTATTTTGTAATAAAGTGTTGAATATCTCATGTAATTTATTGAATATTGTACTAAAAGTGAAAAACAGAATGGCTGTATAGGTACTCACCATTAACTTACACAGCTGAAAGCACACTGGGTTTGGAGAATATCTGAAGCATTGAACTAAAATTAACTGTTGGATGATGGGGATGCTACAGTGACAGGGTCATCCATTTCTCTTAGCCCAGGAAATGATCAAAATTCAAAATCTGAAGTACAGTTTTCCACTGAATGTGTATTGCTTTCATACCACTGTAAAGCTGAAAAACTGTTAAGTGCACCATTATAAGCTGGAGACTGTTTGTACTTAATGAATGCTTTATGATGACTGCACAATATTTAGAATCCATCATTTCAGGGAAGCAACCTTCTCGGACTAACTGCAGCACATTGTGATGCCTCATCTGGCCCTTCTCCAGACAAAGGAGATTGCTGGCGTTGACCCCTCATTCTTACCTCCACTCCTGGTTCCTCCAGGCCTCCTGTTCTGTATTTCAGGCAGTTGAACTCTCATCCATTTTTGAAAAGCCCCTCCCAACTCCCATAACACATTCTCTCAGCTTTCCTATGATTCCATCTCCCTCCTTAGGACTCATATAACCCCCAACACCCTGATTTTGGTACCCTTCTGAGTGAGTTACTTTTGCCAAAATCATCCCTCTCCTACTGGGCTATAAGCTGTTTAATGGCAGTGACCAATCTAACTTAATGAGGTTTTTATTTAAGTTTTGTAAATATTTCACAAAAAAAGTCTTGAGAAATATTTTTTGTAATCATTCATTTATTCAACAAATATTTATTTAGCTCTGAATAGGCCCCAGTCACTAAGCTATATTTCAAACTCCAAAATGCCAAGCAATCAGCTGACTATCTGGTTTGTGTTAAAAAAAAAAAAACACGTAGTTTTGTAGAGTCAATTTTGCTAAAAAGAACACAAAATATTACAGCAATCAAAATTATCCTTTAAATGCTAAGATCTATAAATTATTCTAAATTACACTAACAATCCACTTAAGTTTGGCAGGAAGATGCAGTAGATAACAATTGCAGTTTTCCTGGAATTAGAGATGTAACTGATCCATAACAATGTCTTTTTTAAAAGTCTCACTGTTTGCCAAATACTTTACAACCTTTTAAAACTTTTTTTTAACCAAAAGAAAGAGAGAAAACTTGAACTATTCTTTTTCTTCATTCTCCAGTATCTGCTAAACAACTAGCAAGAATATGGAAAGGGGGAAATTAAAGAATATATTTGCTTCATTCCAAAATGTTATATTAATTAATTTTATGAAATAACGAGGGTATTGTTTCCCGACATTTATTATTAAGGTACAAGATGACCAACACTCATATTCTAAAATGTAATAAAGACTGTGCAATGCATTCCATGAGGCATAGCACACTCTAAAATCTGTTCATTTATAATAAAGGAGAACTCTCTAAAGAAGTCCTACTAATAAAATAGGCCTTCCCTCAATCTGACTGCCAAACTGACTTACTTTGGCAAGCAAACTTGGAACATTTTAAATTTCATAAACATTATCACTTTTTGAAAAGTTAATTTGACTACTTTAAGGAATGTAAAAATAAACCTTGGTTTCAGTGAAATCAAAATTAAATCTTACCAGATTTCTTCTAAAACCAACTATAGTAATCAGACTACATAACTATTATAAACTATTAAGGTATCTGAGTCTTTGGGGCTTGAGGGGCCCATTTATTCTCAACAACCCTTTTTCCTTCTCTACAAGGCAAATTGGTGACCATGTTTCCACTTGTTTCTTCTATAGGTTGATGGTATGAAGTATGTAATTTATAAATAAGAATGAAAAGGAATACATCATGTATTTATTTAAACCAGGACTCAGTAATAGTTTTATTTCTGAAACAATACCAACAGCATTAAGCATAGGCATCAAATAACAACAACAAAAAAAAAACCTTATGAGAACGGAACAAGAATGGAGAAGAGAAGGGAGACTAATATTTGGTGTCAGGCACTGTGCTAAGTGCAAATAGCTACTGTTACTCCCATTTTTACAGAGATGGAAACTAAGGCTCAGAGAGATTAAATATTTACCTAAGACTACAAAGCTATCAAATAGCAGAGCCAGGATTCAAGTGTAATGTGTGTCTTCCAAAGGTATGCATTTACTACTTCATGTCGTACAGTGAGGAAGAGAGAGGGGATTGAGAAAAGAAAAATGAGAGTTACAATGTAGCACTAATGACTGCTTTGAGAGGCCAACTAGCTGTACTTACCTACACTTGAGAAAAACTATGTTTTTACATTTGTATTTTAGATACAAAAAGCCCAGCCAACTACAAAACAATAAGATGATACTTTTGCCTTCAGACTGATCCAAATAATGATGTGCAGTAAACTTTGTGGAATGTTAACTTGGCCTCTAGAAAACTGTGAAGGATACTACCTACCTGCTATACAATTTTTTTCTAATCTAAGGCTTTCAGTCCTTCAACTTTTTGAAACAAAGAGATTTTATCTTTTGTCATTTCTTTGTTACGTAGTAAACAAACTACAAGCAATCAAACCTCATTTAACTAGAATTATGTTGACAAAAAGGGTATTCACTATCAAACATTGCTGTTACTCTCATAGGAGTGCCACAGACATTGAAAAAGGATCTCAGTTACTTTAACAGAGCTAAGAAAGTAACTCTGTCCAATAAAACTTTCTGCAATGATGGAAATGTTCTACATCTGTGCTGGCCAATATGGTAGCCACTAGCTGCATGTTGCTACTGAGTACCTAAAATGTGGCCTGTGTGACCAAATCACTGAATTTTTAATTTTATTGGTGCCTACAGAACAGCAAAGTTCTAAAATATGCAGTTTATTTCTTCTTGCAAAAGACACCTGTCCAGCAGTCCTGGAACGGTAATAATTCATATCAAGAAATAAAGACAAATAATTATTTTGCTATTAGCAATCTTTCAATGGTAAGAGATGAAAAGAAGGGAATATCAATTTGTACAATTGTACAGTCTGGTTCTCTTTTATGTTAGTGTACACAACTGGCTGATGCCTCTGCAAAAGCACTGGTCCAGAGGATACAACAGCTATTCAGTAAATACTCACTGATCAAAGATGACAATCTACCTGTGGTGAGCCTATGCTGAAATCTAAGTGTCATATCTTGTCCACATTACCTCCACGTCTTTGAAGCTGAGAAGCAGGCTTGCAGTTTTCACCTCTGTCCCTAGCTCCTAATATTTAGTAAATGCTTAAGTACTTTCTAAATAAGTGAATAACTAACCTTGAATTTCTCCATTGATTGCTCCAACATCTTAGAGAAACATTTAAATTGACTCTGGGTGATTTCGGACTCTGGGATCTGTGTCAATACCCAGGTTTGCACCACAATGTGATGAGGTGTTCACAGTGATATTTTTGATTCAAATTTCCTGGCTAAATAAAATAACAATCACCAGGGCTAAGAAAGGGGGAAAGGGTATATCACTATAGGCCAGGTACTGTGAAGTAAGACACTTTGAGACATGATGCTTAGACCTGTAATTTTACCTCTAGAGGTTATGATACAACATATACAAAAGAACAAGAGTTCAAGTAGTAGATTCTATCTCTTTTAATGCAACACAAGTATTCTCATGTCTTACACTTTAATAAAGAGATCCTTTCACAGTAAATAACTCTATGTTAAGGGGAAATAAAAATAAAACCTCTGAGAAAAGTGAGCCAGAAATTAGAAAATGAATAAAGAACTTAAGGAGAAAAGGATTATAGGTTACAAAAATTATATAGTCATAATGTATGGTACAGCAAGGACAGTGTTTAGTTAACACTTAAGGAGCTAAGCTAGTGTTAGGGTTCTACAGTCCCCTCTCTGACAAACATTCTTAACTCTAATTCCTCTAGCATACCACAGGAAACATTCAAAGTGACCATCTGTCTATGAAATCACCTACAGAGAAATAAAAATGCATTCTGTAGGTGCCCCAAAATGTCACAGGTCCCTTCATGATAATGAGTCTGTGGCATTGCCAACCATCAACTGTTGAGCCCTCTGTTACAGCCAAGGACATTTCTTTGCAACACCAAATCAAAAGGTAAGTACAGTTTAGAGCTCTTGTATGCTATTTTTGGGTGCAGAACTCCTTATTAATTGTGCAGTAACACCATTACCCTTTCACTTTAATATGGCAATAAGAAGATCCCAAATGAGCAATTCAAAACTTGCTTCGACCAGCACACATGGAATGCGACTGGCTGCTGAGAGGTGTTCCAGCTCTCTGGAGGATAAAGAGTAGATCATCACCATGTAGGCTTTTAAACAACTGGACTGTGTTCAGGATGTAGAATTAGGAAAAGCTATCCCTCGTGACACCCCAAATGACACTGCACTCTAGCAATCCTGTTCTCATCACCCTTTCTAAGACATGCCTTTATTTTTGCAAGCCTTTCCCTTACAACTCTCCCCCCCCTTCCACATTCTGCCTCCTCCAGTCTCTTTATTAATTCCTAGTCATCTTTCAAGAGCCCATTCATATTCTATCCTTCTTAACCAGACTGTCTCTAACATCAATAACATACAGGGATCCTTCCCACCTCTCAATTCTTAGAGTTCTTTATTGTTTCTACTGCAAAAGAAATGTCTTATAATTATTATACTTACTGTTTTAACTCCCTAAGTAATTCTGATGATCAGCTACATTTAGGACTTGTTGGTACAGATCTTGCTTCATGGAAAGAAGACACTATTTTCTGCCCTTTTTAATTCCTTAGAGTTTCCAATTAGCCATATTAATTAATGGCTGAGCAGCATGCATGAGGATAGGAATCTACAGATAAAAAAGCCTGAAGCTTTAAAATGAAATCTACTTAAGCTATTATACTTAATATTTGGCAATAAGTGATTAAAACAGGACATATTAAATATGATCCTTGCAATGATCTTAATTCTATCAACCAAAAAATTAAAAGAGAATTTTATAAAGAAAAAAGCACACAGATGACTGATAAAATGAATCTTCCAGAAAGATTTATTAGAGCATAAAGAATCAAGAGGGGATAAAAGAGAACCTACTGTACTAAAAAGGAGAGAGAGAGAAATGGGAATCTGTAGTGGCTCCTCATTGGCCTCCGGAGAATGTCTAACGATCCCCTGAATGTGGTTAAAATGCCCTTCAGGATTTGGCCCCAGTATACCTCTCCTCTTGCTACTACTCCATTCCATCAGGGTTCAGCCATATTGAACTATGCTGGAACTGAGCTCACACTACCTTGTAAGTCTTTGCATAAACTGTTCCCACTACCTGCAAAGCAAACCCTCTATTCTCTCTCCATTTGTGACTTCTATTCATCTTCAACCCTTTGTGTTCCTTCTTTGTCATACTCATCACAATATTATACCAGCCTTTACCGTCTCCTATCCTACTAGCTTATAGCTCTATAAAGGCGAAACTAAAGGCTCAACTTGTTTAGAATTACATCCTTGTGTCTGGCACATATAAGTATTCAGTAAATATTGTAGATTATATAAATAAATGTAGAAAATAGGGAAGTAATATAATTATTGAAGCACAATAAAGTATGTAATAGACACAACTAGACACATACTATTCCTTGAAGGTATCTTTAAGATATTCTATGTCTGTTACAAATAGTTAAATAAAAGGCTCAAATTCTTGAGGTAAAATTCTAAACATGAAAAATTTCCTTCATACTATTCTACTTTAGTATTCTTTCATACTATTGTACAATTTTTCTTCATAGAAAAATATGGCATTTTTTAAATCAGGGTTTTTTTTTTTCAAATTGAACAATGAAAGCGTTTTTCTTTCTCTCATGACATTTAAAATGTGAGCATTCAGTCACTCAGACACAGCATTTACTTCCAGGTAACTTCTTTGTTGCGTCTCAATTCTCTTTTCAATAACATACTCTTGTTCTGAAAGGTAGTCAGCTTTTTATCTCTCTAGCAACCAAGGCAGATCCTACAGTGATAGGAATCCAGTAATCATGCACCCTCTGAAGTGAGTTCACCGTGACTGCTGAAGCCTCAGTGCCAGTCATGACCTCACACAACCAAGGGCAGTGACAAGCTCATCTAACCACCTCTCAGTCTGTTTTTGATGCCATTCTATTTAAAGCACACATAAGGCTCTCATTTCTTTTGAATTAGATCATTGAGAAATGCTAAGTCAAAATCCTGAAAATCTTGGCACATTCTGCCATATTGAAAGAATTGGTTATTTGCCTGTAGCTTTAATCTGTGACGACATTTTTTTTTTTTTGAGACAGAGTCTCACTCTGTTACCCAGGCTAGAGTGCTGTGGTGTCAGCCTAGCTCACAGCAACCTCAAACTCCTGGGCTCAAGCAATCCTCCTGCCTCAGCCTCCCAAGTAGCTGGGACTACAGGCATGAACCACAATGCCTGGCTAATTTTACTATGTATTTTCAGTTGTCCAGCTGATTTGTTTCTATTTTTTTTAGTAGAGACGGGGTCTCACTCTTTTTCAGGCTGGTCTCTAACTACTGAGCTCAAACGATCTGACTGCCTCGGCCTCCCAGAGTGCTAGGATTACAGGCATGAGCCACAGCACCTAGCCCTTGTGACATTTTTTAAAGGAAGGATCAATCGGAATCTAGAACTATCTATCTCATCTCACACTCTACAACCATATAATGTATTATTCAAAAACATCAATATTTATGATTATATAATTTTAAAATCAACTATTTACACAGTTTGATTCAAAATGTCTATAACTGGCCATGTAGCACAATGCTGTCAGAATAAATCTTCTAAGAAATGGGTCTGGTGAATTTGGTGAATTTCTCAATTAAAAGCCACTTAAATCCAATATGGAAAATGTATTAGAAACTGTAGAAACATGCTGGAAAGAGCTCTCCTCTCTTTCTCCCTCCCCACCCTCTTTCCACTTTTCTCTTCCTCTTTTTAAGAGTGAAACCAGATAATCTCTAATGCTCAAAACCTGATAAAAGTGAAAAGTATTTATCACTTAATTCCTATTTGCATCTGACTCTTTAATGCAAAGTGAATTTGTTACATGCATACAATGGATTACTATTCAGCAATACAAAGATAAACTAATACATGCAATAATTAGATAAATCTCAAAAACGTTATGCTGAATTGCCAAACACAACATATTGTATGATTCCATTTATATGAAGTTTTAGGAGCAGGCAAAATAAATCTCTGGTAATAGAATTCAATATAGTGATTGCTTCTGGTAAAGAGAGTGGAAATAACTGAGAAGGAGCATGAGGAAACTTTCTGGGGTGATAGAAATTTTCTGCATCACACCAAGGTGTAGATTACACTTATGTATACATTTGTCAAGGCTGATCAAACTGAACAGTTAAGATCTGTGCATTTCCCTGTGTGTAAATTGTACTCTAATTTTAAAAAGAGAATGCTCTCTTTCTGGTTAATTTAAATTTTTTTATTACCTAAAAATGTAAAATAATACTTGGTCTCTACAAAGTACTTAGTATTTTATAAAATATATTACCATTGTTCACCTGCATTGAATGAGACCTAACCTACCCATGGAAAAAAACAGCTGAATCCCATAGAGAAATTATGGGCTACGGTGGGTAAGGACTGGCAATTATGTAGATTTCTCTAGTACTTTTCAATCTATCAGATCTAAAAATGCTTTACAAACAATATTTTTAAAAGTCCTGTGCTACATACAGATTTATAGCTTTCATCTGCTATAAAAGGCATTTTCGCTTTCACCTGATCTCAACATAGTCACCCAAACCATATAAATAGGAATTGTGAACACAGCTATAAGGAAGCATAAGGAAGCAAGTGTTTTTGTACTTCTTTTTCATAAAGGTGATCACTATGAGTAACAGCAAATAAAGGACTCCTATTTAGGTAGTCTTATCTACCAAAATAAGGATGATCTGACTAAAAAACCAACAGATAAAATAGAAATACTATTTCATTTGCATTGTAGTTGGCTTCACACAATCCCCAAAATATGCATTTTCATAAGTTTTCTTTCCCTGACATATTTTCTCTTCTCCTTTTGGAGAAATAAATACAAGCAGTCACATCCACATTCAATTAGTTGAATGCCAAAGGCCAGCAAAACTTTCAGACCACTCACCTTATGTTGGCTATGTGCTGTTGCACAGGCTGATGCTGAAAATGGTCAGGCCACGGATGACGCAGGCAGAAGGGTGGAGAGGGCTGAAGACAGCACGCAGTCTGATACACAGGTGAATGATGTGGACAAAGAGACGCAGAATAATCGGAGTGTGGTTGCATGCAACACGAGGCCAACGCAGAGGGTGCTGCAGGGCCAGCCTCCGGATGGCACTCTTGGTGACTGTTATGGCTAGGCAGAGGGTGATGGTATGGGCAAGGATGGCAGCACTGAGATAACATCTGAGGCATTCTTTGGTTTTCTAAAGGCAGAAAGGATGATTTAATTGTGCCATTAAGTTGCAGGCATCCATTTGGACTCACTTTTGTTCTTGTTGCTTCTTTGGGTGTGAGCTGCGGGGATGCAAGGTCTCCCTCGCAGGGGGTGAGGACACTTGGGTTGGTAGCACTGGTTGTAATGCTGCCATTGCTCAGAACCACAAAGTCATTGTTTCCATTGCTCATAGCCATGCTCCAATTTCTTGACCCTAAGAAAGTAAAAGATATAAAATCACCCAGTTATAGTCAGGTAGGCAAATATGTAGCAAAGACAAGTAAAATAATTAAAAACTGCTGTTTGAAAATGAAGGTTCCAGAAGCAGTTCTGAGAGAGTGGTGGAAACCCAGCAGCATCTGCAACAGAACTAGCCAACACACTGGCACTCCTTTTCCTTCCTTTAGCCACTTCATGCACCTTAGGAACCATCTCCCAACTCCACTGATCTCTCCTTTCAGTGCCTTCCTTCTTGCCCCATCCTGGATGTGCAAGTTATTAGTTAAGAACTAGAACATTTGGGGATGGGAAGGGAGAGGATATAAATACCATCCTTCAAGTTTTCAACAATATCATAGTTGGGTGTTCTGATTTAGGAATGATGAATAAAATGAAGGACCACTCTGAGGGCAATTAGTTGTATAGGCTAAAATAATTTGAGTGATCTTAAGAATGTTTTATGTCTTAGAAAAGTCTCAAGAACATAAGACTTTTCGTCTATGTCACTCAAGTCCCAGAATAAGAATAAACAAAAGAAAATAAAAACTAGTCAGCTAAGAATTCTAATAATCAAAATATCAGATGCAAAAGTTTTAGCCTCTAAATCAATGAATGTAATGGCTAAATAATAAACATACCACATAAGCTGTCCATGAATTATTCATTTGTCTTCTGTGTTATACATATACTATAAGTAACACTGCTTTCACATGGGAAAAATAATACCATGGATGAGATTTGCTTCAAATAAGACATTTTCCTTCCATCAATGGGTCCAGGCCTTCAATATAAAGGAAAATCCTTACCTATTCAAATTATCAGTACCAAGTATGTATAGTCAACAAATAAAAGCAAAAACAGACAACTTCTTCCCTTTCCCCTTGCCCATCCCTCCACCCTCTGAGCAACATACACACAAAATCTGGTAATTTATAAGAAAAATGGTTGTCAAATGCCAGTGGTCTGTTTAATGTATACATGAAAGCCAATAGGAAAAAAGAAATCATAATTTGGCTCATTAACCCTTCTGGCATATCATTCTTCTAAGTAAACAAAACAGCTTCTGGAGAAATCTCTCTCCAGTCTCTCCCACCTTTGGCAAACATACAGGTAACCAGAAGAAATCATCTCTTTTCAGTCTGAGAACACGGTAATCTCACTGACAAACCTGGATCACCCAGGAACGAAGGTTCCTATGTACATTTTCACCCACTAAATAAACTATTCAACAGGGGCATTTCTGAGCAGAGCATGCCCATACCAGGATGCAAACTTAGCACTATTCATTTACCTTTCAGATAAAACTCTTCAAGATAAGCACAAATTCAGTTAAATAAACATCACACAATAAGAATTTGTGTATAAATTGTTTTAGTGGAAAGACAAAGCAATTAAAAACATCAAACTATGTATGAATTCAAGTAGATGTTACTTCTCTAATCAGTCTTGCCAACACTTTTGCAAGCGGCCTGCCAAGCCCAAGTCCTTTTATAATGACCACTGAGAGGGATTCTGAATTGTAGTGAATACAGTTGCCTTCTCTTTCATTAAACCACTCTTGGGTATAAATACTTTGTATAAAACATTCAAATAATATATCCAACAGAAAGCTGAACAGTAGATAAATATATTCTCTAACTAGCAGGAAGGCAGGGTAAGTATACTGACTAGCAAGAGCACTATTCTGACCCAGCAGTTATAAACTCTAATCTTTTTTCTACCACTTTCTAAATGTGCCATCTCAGCAAGATTGGCTCACTTAAGCTTCTGTTTACTTAAGAATATATCCTCCCTTTTGTTGTTCATAAAAGAAAAGGCTGTCTGCAAATACTCTGAAAACAATATAACATAAATTAAAGAACATTTAGAGAAGCACTTGACTTTTTAACACATTAACTGCCATCTGAGTTGTATTTAACTCACACAAGTTTTGAGCCCAGGGCCTCATGAAGCATATTCACACATCTCTTTACCTTGGGAGTCCCGTGAACTATTTTTTAAGTTGTATATAACTCACGCACAGAAAACAATAAAAAATAACAAATTCATCATTAAAGTAGAAAGGATCATTTTGTTTTCAAAGTTTTTATTCTATTTTCATAATAAAACACCATGGCCCCAAGGAAAAAAATTTTTTTCTAGTGTGGCAGTCAATGTGTTAAAAAGTTAATTGAAATTAAAGATGTTTGTGTACTAGATAACATAGCAAGCGACTGCTAGATAAGATCATTCCAGGCCAGGCGTGGTGGCTCATGCCTGTAATCCTAGCACTTTGGGAGGTGGAGGCCGGCGGATTGCTCCAGGTCAAGGAGTTCAAAACCAGCCTGAGCGAGACCCCAGTCTCTACTAAAAATAGAAAGAAATTAATTGACCAACTATAAATATATATACAAAAAAATTAGCCGCGCATGGTGGCACATGCCTATAGTCCCAGCTACTTGGGAGGCTGAGGCAGCAGGATAGCTTGAGCCCAGGAGTTTGAGGTTGCTGTGAGCTAGGCTGATGCCAAGGCACTCACTCTAGCCTGGGCAACAAAGTGAGACTCTGTCTCAAAAAAAAAAAAAAAACCCAAAAAAAGATCATTCCAATTATTTCCCAGAATTAAAAAATCACATTGTACAAACACTCCATTCACAGAAATCACTAAAGGCACACCTGCAATGGATATTCTCCAACCTCTATCTGCAATGGATATTCCAAAGCCTTCTCTCCAGACCTCAGCCAAGCTATGCCAGCTGATGGGATCTACTAGGTTGGGCTGCAGGGGAAAATCAACAACTCCTTCTCTTTCCATCAAGATAGATGGAAGGAACAGTTCTGATTTGTTGGCTTGTTTTTACCACCTCAGTCTATTTTTTCCAAAGTATTTAATTCAATCCATCCTACTGACTCTAATCATAGTTGTCAGGTGAGTTAAGCTAGTGAGCAGCATCTAACAACAACAAATATCTTCAAAGTTTTAAGATGAAACTGAGTTTAAGATAGAATGCTGTCAACCTCTAATGCTGTCTAACCCCCGTGACTCTCCATAATTGTCATGTTTACCTATCTTCTAATTAAAACTACTTTTTCTCAGGAAAAATAATTTTTCTTTTTCTTTGTAACCAAAATCACAACTATAATTCCCTTTTTTAAAAATTTCAAATGTAGTTGCACAAGAGTTAAATAGATTCTTGTAGGCCAGCTAGGGACCTAATCACCATTTATAACATTTTTTTTCCCACTGTGGTAAAATGCAATTCAAGTGCCAAATAACTGACTTAAGTGACTTACAAATGAATTTTTGGAACACAAGCTGTTTTGTAACTTGGAGACTTCTTGTGATGAAGTAGGAACTAGTAAAGAATAATTTGAACTCAGATTTTGGCTTGCATTTGAAGCAATTCACATGAGCTTTCTCCAATTCAGTCTCTTTCATCATACAACAGGAACAATCAATTTGACTTTATAAATAAGCAAAAAATACAAGTAAAAACTAATAAAAAGAAAAAACAAAAAACATTAAGAAATGTCTATGGATTATTTTAAGTTCAGTGAATATATTTGTGTAGGAGTTCAGTATGTAGGAGAATAGTGGAGTTTCAACCCGAAGTCAAAAGTTGACCAGAAGGACCATAGAAAGAAAGATTACTTTTCTTCAGAACTGAGACAAATGAGGTTAAAAAATTCAGTCTGATCTTAGGATGAAGGGAACTAACAGGAAAGAAGACAAGATAGAGAAAGAATAAATATAACAAAAGGAATAAAATATGGAGTTCCTGAAAAAGAGTTAACACCCTTTACTTGTGCCAAACTACTGTGATAAATGCAATGGTATGTGATTATAAATGCAGTGATGGCAATATTCATTGTGGAAAATTAAGTTTTGGGTCAAATATTATATAATGAGTAACCTTAAAAGACAGCTACATTGAAATCACTGTAACACACAGATATTGACACAAAAAACTATCTTGACGCATAATGTATCTTTTGGATATACTTGAACAATGTGTAAAGATTTATGTATTTGTTAAGATGTTGATTCCGGCACTGTTTGTAACAGTGAAAACTGAAAACAATTTAAATTATTATCAACAGGGAATTTATATTCTGTTATACTCATACTTGAGTATTCTGCACAATAAAAAAGAATAAGCTATATCTGGATATATTGCTATGGACAGAAGTCCAAGGAACATCATCATGTGCAAATAAAACTTAACTGTAGAATAACCTATATAGTATGAACCATTTGGTTTAAAAAAAAAAAGGGTACGGACCAGGAGCAGTGGCTAACGTCTATAATCCTAGCACTCTGGGAGGCCCAGGAGAGAGGATCGCTCAAGGTCAGGAGTTCAAAACCAGCCTGAGCAAGAACGAGACCCCGTCTCTAGTAAAAATAGAAAGAAATTAATTGGGAAACTAAAAAAATATGGAAAAAATTAGCCAGGCATGGTGGCGCATGCCTGTAGTCCCAGCTACTCAGGAGGCTGAGGCAGAAGGATCACTTGAGCCCGGGAATTTGAGGTTGCTGTGAGCTAGGCTGACGCCACAGCACTCTAGCCCGGGCAACAAAGTGAGACTCTGTCTTGGAAAAAAAAAAAAAAAAGGTATGTGTGCGCACATATAGGTATAGTTAGATACACATAGATAATTTCTAGAAGGACAGAAGAAAATGCAAACAGTTTTCTCCTGGAAAGTTCGACTGGTCCACTTGGAAGAGTAGGTAAGACTTTCACATTTTACTTTCTGTACTGCTGACAAATTTTACTCTAAATGTTTCTTTTTGGCCGGGCGCGGTGGCTCACGCCTGTAATCCTAGCTCTCTGGGAGGCCGAGGTGGGCGGATCATTTGAGCTCAGGAGTTCGAGACCAGCCTGAGCAAGAGCGAGACCTCATCTCTACTATAAACAGAAAGAAATTAATTGGCCAACTAATATATATAGAAAAAAAAATTAGCCGGGCATGGTGGCACATGCCTGTAGTCCCAGTTGCTTGCGAGGCTGAGGCAGCAGGATTGCTTGAGCCCAGGAGTTTGAGGTTGCTGTGAGCTAGGCTGATGCCACGGTACTCACTCTAGCCTGGGCAATAAAGTGAGACTCTGTCTCAAAAAAAAAAAAAAATGTTTCTTTTTATAGTAATAAAATATTACTAAAGCAACCTATAAAGTCCTTAGCACAGTGACTAACAATGAACAAATATAATTATTAATAAAATGCAAAAAGAAAAAATTATTTTACTTTAAAGAATAACTAAACATTCACTGGAGACATTTTATATTATTTATTTTTTGATATAGAACAGCTCTTCTTGGCTGGGGCTGGTGGCTCACACCTGTAATCCTAGCACTTTAGGAGGCCGAGGCCAGCGGATCACTCAAGGTCAGGAGTTTGAAACCAGCCTGAGCAAGAGCGAGACCCCCCTCTCTACTAAAAATAGAAAGAAATTAATTGGCCAACTAAAAATGTATATATATATATATATAAAATGAGCCGGGCATGGTGGCGCATGCCTGTAGTCCCAGCTACTCAGGAGGCTGAGGCAGGAGGATCACTTGAGCCCAGGAGTCTGAGGTTGCTGTGAGCTCGGTTGACGTCATGGCACTCTAGCCTGGACAACAGAGTGAGACTCTGACTCAAAAAAAAGAAAAAGAACTGCTCTTCTACAATGACACTCTACACAAATAACTGGATAAAACAGGAAATAAAAGGGAGCTAAGGAGAAAGAATAGATGAATACAAACTATTCAGACAAAGGGTTTCAAATATTTTTTCTCATAGTTTCTAAATTTTTGGAAACACAAATGATTATTTATTGGCCAAAGCTATCTATAAGCCAAAGTACCATGAGTAATCCTGTAATCATTAAAACAGATATCACAGAGAAGAAATACAGAGACATTTCAATGTAGAGAAAAAAGTCATCAGAGCTCATGTGATTAGAAGGTTTAAAATAATTATATCCTACTAGTCTTGTTTGGAACTCAGAGTTTACATCTATAAAATACACTGAAATCACCATGCTTCAAAGAAAAAAAGTTGCATCTCATTGAAAATTCTATCATATAATCATAGTAGGATCTGTTTGAATTATGAAAATTTTATTTGTCAATATACAGTCATATGTTGCTTAATGATGAGGATGAGTTCTGAGAAATGTGTCATTAGGCAATTTCATCATTGCGTGAACACCATAGGATATACTCACACAAACCTGGATAGTATAGCCTACCGCACACCTAGGCTATATAGTATAACATACTACTCCTCGGCTACAAACTTGTAAAGAATGTTATTGTACTGAATACTATAGGCAATGCTAACACAATGGTAAATATTTGTGTACTACACATTCTAAACATAGAAAAGATAATGTGTAGCACTACTACGTTATAATAAGAATTTTTTATAATCTTATGGGTACACCATGGTATATGTGATATGTCACTGACCAAAATGTCAATGTGGCACATGACTGTATTATATATCAAACTATGTTAATGATACACAATTTATCCGAAGGATGCAATCAAACCATTTAAGTGGCTTCCAGAATACAAACACATTTAAAGAGTGTTAAAAAAACTTCCTAGCAGCTACTTGGAATTGGCGGTCAGAACTCTAGTGTGGCCAGAAAACTTCCAAGGTAAAATCTAAATCTCTACGGTTTTAGAGAATACACAGTCCTATTCTAATACCACAGTAACACTTCGTAAAGCCATCACAGTCCTTACCAAACACAGGGTTCACATAGCCTGAAGGAACATCCTCTTCATCCCCATCAACAGTTACAATAGTGCACGCCTGGGGTAGTTCCAAAGCATTTTTTCACACATGATCTCACTTGAGTTGATCCTCCTAATAGCCCTGGAAAAACAGGTGGGGCAGGCATTACCATTCTACTTTGCAAAAGAAAATTTGACAGAGTCTAAGTAAGGTGCTCAAAGACACATACTGATGACAATGGCAACACTAGGAGGCCTAGTGCCAAGGTTTTGAGAGCTTTCTGCTGAACTACATTCCATAAGCTTACATGATGTATTTTAGAATACTTCTTTGATTTACCAGATTCATAACACCACACTTAAGAATAAATGGGAAGACTGGATCACCAAGACCACATGTTGTAGCCAACCATATTTTTCAGAAGAGTCATGTTCCCCAGAACACAGTTTCACTAGATAAAATACAAAACACTAAACCGACACTTCCGAACATAAGGATCACCAGGGCTTGCAGTGAAGATGCAGATTCAATACAGCACACTGACAACATACCTATGCTGCTGGTCCCTGGAACACTTTATCTGTAGCAAGGCACCACAAACTAGGTGGGGAGGCTACAAGAGAACTATGCCTAAGTAATGGCAAGATAATGCACAATTAAAGCACAATGGACCATAAAAAAAAGAAAGTAGAGAAACAGTAACAGTTGACAGAGAAATAAAGGCCCATTTTTCTGATCAAGGCAGAGAAAAGCAATTTAACAATAGAGGTTCTAATTGATAATCAAGTTTTTTTGTTTTGTTTTCTTTTCAGAGGCAGGGTCTCACTCTGTCACCCAGGATGGAGTACAGTGGCTCCATCACAGTTTACTGCAGCTTACTGCAGCCTCCGACTCCTGAGCATAAGTGATCCTCTTGCCTCAGCCTCCTGAGTAGATAGGACTACAGGCATGAGCCACCATACCTGGCTAATTTTTAAATTTTCTGGATAGGGTTTCATGATGTTGCCCAGGGTGTCAAGTTAAATTATTACTTATCTCATGATTCCCAAATTATTTTGGGCATGAAAATAACAGCTGATAGGATTTTAATCTTTTTAGCACAACTCATAAATATGGACCCATATATATGGAAGCACTCTGCCCATTTAACTGAGTGAGACACTTTTTTCTCCTCTCTCAAGTGGTACTAGATATAAGAAGATAGGTATATAAAGAGACCTCAAGTCTTTTTCACATAAGGAATAAAGGCAGTCTGGGATACCCATATCCATTATTTCCCAAACCTATTTTAATATAAAAGGAGTCCCTTAAATTGCTTGGTGTTTATCCTAAAATAATGGACTCATTTCTGATCACTGGTACCAAGTTGGCCTATTAATATTTAGTGCTATGGGCAGAGAAATAAAGAGCTTCTCTTAATTCGAAGAGAAATTTATAAAGAACTGTACTTTAGGTATTTCTGCAGTAGGGCTATCAAAGCTGGATAGTAGAACATCAGTCAGGTTTTGTCTTTAGGAATACTTTTGCCCTAAACATCTCACTATGTCTAGCACTTTCATCACAACACTCCTATGAAGATATAAAACCTATTACAGAGAAAACTGAGGGTTAAAATTATTAAAGTAACTTATCCAAATTACATGATTGGGATTCAAATCCCAAACCAGTATGACTCTAAAGATTAAGGTTTTTCCACTACCTCAAGATGCCTCTAGGGCAATGCCAAATTCAACTAGCTTTTATAAGACCACTAGCGCAGGCATCCTCAAACTACAGCCTGCAGGCCACATGCAGCCCGCTGAAGACATTTATCCGGCCTAAGGGTGTTTTTGCCACCGCTGCCTGTCCTGCTTAGCAGAGGACTAGTCCCGGGCCCACAGTGCGCATGCCTGGAATGTGCGTTGCACTCTCCAACGGCCCTCCAATGGTCAGAGGGACAGTGAACTGGCCCCCTGTTTAAAAAGTTTGAGGACTCCTGCACTAGAGGCTACCGATATAAAATTTTGTCTGAAGGTCCACATGAAAAATAGCTTCTGGATTCAGTATCTCCCAAGATAATTTTAAAAGGTATGATTCAGCATTCAAGAGTGTCAGAGACATATTTTACTAAATTAAGAAGAGCTGTTATATATCCATATATTATGCTATGCAAACTTGAAAAAGCAAGGCAATGGATTGATCTTTGTTGTCATGTAGTATTCGGACTATTTCAAAATAATGTAATTGTGACCTCACAGCAAAATTTGTATCTTTAATCAAAGAATCAGGCACTTTTAAGGAATTAAAATGGATGATCTTAAATAAAGAAATATAATCTTCTTCCTTTCTGAGACAAATTAAAGTTTCTTATTCTTCTTTGAGTTCATGAACTTTCTACCATTAAACTCTCCTTCAGTAAGAACACTTATAAATAGCTTCACCTAATCACTTATAAACATTTTATACGTTGCAAAGAACTAAACAAATATAAGGTATTACTGCTATTATTCCCCTGAAACATAAACAGCAATAAGTTAGAAGCCATTTTCCTAAAAAAAATTATACATTTGAAGATCTATACCTCTAAACATATATTCATAGGAGCCTACTAGGCATTAGTATGCTCTCTGCCACACCAGGAAAAAGCAATCTGAGTTTCAGGAAATCAGAAAGTACAGGATTACTATTCTTTTACAATCAAAACTTACTGTTTTTATTACTAAACTTGTATTATCAAGTAGGTGGTTTCAACTTATAATAAATGCCATCTTTGAAAATGAAATATAACATTTTTATATAAACTCTTTTAATATGATTATAAACATGATACATATTGATAAAAGAACCAATAAAGATAAATTGCAAATGTTTTATGTTTCATCTTTTATAAAAACTACTCACGATATTTACAGATTAATGATATAGAATAAAAAGTAAAATTGCCAGATAAAGGTTCCCCTCAGATTTACAACAAAAATTATAAAAGTAAAATAATCTTAGGAAGATATTATAGTATATCTGTCATAGCAAATCTGAAAGTCTTAAATTTGGAAAGCAGTGTTATTGCCACAAATGAGGTTGTCAAAGAAGAGATCTATACATGTAGGGTTGACTGATAGGAATGTCAGTGTTGAAGAAATATCAATTTAAATTTTTCTCAGTTTGTTTAATGTCCAATATACCTTTGGTAATAGGTCTATGTGGGAAGAGAAATGTGGGTATAAAATGAAGTTTACCTTTTACAATATGGGATAAATGATGCCAATAACATCCTCTGTTTAACATAGACACTTACTTCCTAAATACATATTTCAAGAGCATGATCACAGTGTTGCAATTACTAGTTTTAAGAGATCTTTTTTCCAAGTTCATCCACAAAAATTATCATTCTACACAATATTCACCATTCATTTTATAAATATTGCATCTGTAAGTATCAATATGAAAGAGAGAGGACGAGTGTTTTCTTATACCTTTGAGTTCCTATTTTAGATGAGTTTAAATTCCATTAAGCTGCACTAATTTCTTTTGAACCCTCAGCTAAGTCTAGAAAATTGTGCTAATTTATACAACCAAGAATATATAAAATAAAACTAGAGAAGCTCTCTATAATCAGAAATGTCAAACAGTGGTCATTTAAAAAAATTCTACAAAGTCCTCCTATAAGTAGTTATCTAACCCCAAAACCAGCCAAGACATTTATCTAGATGCTGCTACAAAAGTCTTGAGGGGTCGGCAATAAATACAACAAATATTCACAAAATTACAGTTCTATCACAGCATCTCATCCCTGGGTGCACATTAGAATCACTTTGATAATAATAAAAAAAAAATTATAGAAACAGGGCCCAGCCCCAGAGGTTCTAATTTAATTCATACCATAGTGAAGCATGGGCATTAGCATTTTTAAAGCTCCCCAAGTGATTTTAATGTCCAGACAGAGCTGAGAACTACTGATTTACACGTTATATAATTAATCCTAATCAACTTGTAAGAGCAATCAACTGCCACTCAAAATATTCAACATTCAGAACATCTTGCTTGAAATGCAGAATACTGCTGCATATTAGAAAACATTTGGACCTGGTACTCTATGTTAGATGTGGTTTGTAGTATTTAAACTATCTTTACTTGGTTTTTTTGGTTACAATGAAAAAAGGTTTCATCTACAGTACTTTCTTAAGTAGACAAGGTGGGAGAAAGGGTACAGCAAGGAAAAAGTCTTAATAAGATACTAGGCTCAAGCAAGATAACAGTGCAGACTTCCTGTGAAACAATGCTATGGAAATGTGAAGCCAGTTATCTATCACACAGCCTCAGTTACTTATGGATCTATTAAGAAAGTTTAGGAAATAGCTAATTTGATAAATGAGTTTACTTAACACTCAAAAAAAGGTATATCCCCAACCTCTGGTCAGTCTCTAAAATGAAGTCTCAAGCTTCTCTAATAAAAGAGCACACATTCCCTAAAGTTCCATGCGGGGGGGTGTAGTGTTGGTGGTGGGAAGATTTCTGATGGCATTTTAAGCATCTTAAACTTTGGAATCCTAGAGTCAGACAGTCTCCAGATACCAGGCCTGCTATCTAGCCTCACATCACCACCAAATAAAGATTACAAGATTAATTAATAAACAAGATCCCCAAGATGTGATAGGTCTTTAAGCCGTGAGATTTCACTTGAAACTATTTTGTCTTAACTAAAATCACAAAATGGGTGGCTTTAAAATTGAGCAATCTATCTGTATCACTACAGCTCTTCTCCAACAGAAACAGGATCATATTACTGAGCTTAACAAATGTTGTTGAACAGATCACAAGCATGTCTAAAGACACCATGAATGTTTAATACTTCACACATCTCAAAACCTCAAAACTTGGCAACTCAAAGGAAAAAACATCACTAAGGTAAATCGAACTAAGAAAATTCTACTCCCACATATTGTGAAGCAAAAGACATGAGAGAATTTTAAAAATGTCTTTAATAAAGCCAAAAATGGAGATCAATCACCATAAAGCACTTAAAAGTTGTTTGATTTAGATAGTGGTATGTTGTTTTTTAATACTACACTTAGAATTATCTAAACTTTTCCCACAAATGTTAAGTATCTGACACCAGGCCCACTCCCTGCTGTTTTGTGAAGTTTGAGAAGTAGCAAATCAAATTTCCTAGAGCAGCTCCCCAAATGTGTTCTTCCCTGCAGAGCCCAGCAAATAATATCTCAAGGGTATCCTTTAATTTACTGAACAACTTGGGAAACATCACTCAAGATATGTGTTGTATAAAACACAATTAAAGATATCATTTTATTTAAAGAATTCTGAGATTTGCTTTAAGCTTGGAAAAACATCAAATTTATAAAGACTTTTTATATTACTTGAATTGGATCAGTGAACTAACTCTTAGTAAGAGCCTGGGTGCAAATTCCATAAATCTTTTTCTACTCCTCACTTGAATTACCACTATAAATGCTTGTGAATTCTGCTATTTGCTTTCTTGTATACATTAGATGAACTGATATTTTACATTTACTATTGATATGGGATTCTTGTTTTCTCACAAAGGTAATTAAATCATATTCTTCAATTAAATAGGTAAATATACCTATTTAGCAATCATATAATAAGCACCTTCTGTGTTCCCTATGAATAGTTTTCTTGGAATCTAAATATATGAGCCTGTCATACATGAGCCCGTCTAACAGTGCTTAAAATAAGAAAATAGAAATTAAGATGGAGAGAACAAGGAGCCACCCTCTTCCCCAAGTCTAGCTTTTCTAATTTACTTTAATTGCTTTGTTTCATATTTTTTCCAAAAGGCTGACAGGCAAAGCAACTCATTTGTCTTAATCCTAAATAACTCAGTTTTATTTCCTGTATTAAAATGTGATCTGGAATTGCGATTTTTAAAAAATAGGAAATGTTCCTATAGTCCGTATGTTAAGGCTGTCCATCACCCATGCTGAGTTATAAGAATTATACAGTGAGAATTCTCAGATCCAACCCCAGAACTCAAAGCAGTTAAAACAGAAGGTAAAGAATTGATGTACAGCAAATACCAAAAAGCAGATTTCCCAAGAGTTTCCAAAAAGGATCAATTGGTCCAATATAAACTACAAAGACACGTGGGATTAGATTTAATTATTGGATGAATCAATTTTATAATACATATCATTTCCCAGACTGAGGCAAGGTTAACATGTAGTTTCTAAACTGCTTTGTAGGTCAAATCATTTCAGACACTTTAACATTATACATTTTTTTCATAATCAATGCAATTAGTTCATGCCCACACTTGTAAAATTCAGGTCTAAGATGTAAGCTATTATTTTTGTATACTAAAACAAAAAGTTTCAAATAAAGTATAATCCAATAAAATATTCCAATATTCAATATTTTGGCAATGAAAGCATTCTAAGATAATCTATTGGATTTGCAAAACTAAAAAATAATAAAACAATGCAAAAAGACTATTTTAACATTTTAAAAAGCAGAACTGTGTTACCAGACATTAAAACCATGGGAAGTAGGAAAACCGCTGCATACAATTGAAATACTCATTAGCTTAGAGATTATTTACATAGTTTAATGATTTCCCAGCCATCAAAAGAAACTTGAATTTTCTTAATTGTAAATATTATGACCTAAAATAACCCTCTTGTGGGTAAAAAGGACATATTTCATTCTTTTCCTTTCAACAGGAATATCTGTTTGTTTAACAAATTGTAAAGTGTGTTCTCTACTTCTTGCATTATCACTCAAGAAAGACATTCATGGTCAATGATCTGCATGAAATACCTCAGTTTTCATTAAATTTTTCAAATTTACGTTTTACTACCAGACATAAAAATTTTTCACAAGTAGTTTGAATTTTTCTACCAGTTGCACATAAATTAACTATACACATCTTAAGCAATATAGTAAATATATTCTGACTTGTACTTTAAGTAGTAAATCCAATCATAATATAGTTACCATTGTTACAATTAAAATGTACACAATGCATGAAACATTTAATCAACTCAAATACAACTTCAGGGTGTGTATCAAGCTGTGTATCTGAAATGAATTTTGATAAGAATTAAGCTGGCTTAGTTCCCAAGTGGCTATCTTTATTAAACTTCTCTACAGAATGGAAGATGTTAACAGTTTCTATTTTCTTACAATATTTAATTCACAAAGTGATTAAAATGATTCCTATGATTCTATATCTATTTTTCTATCAAATGGTAATGACAAGCACATCTTTTCAAGATTTTCTGATTTAGAATCTCAAAGTATGAAACAACAAACTATTTTAAATCTCAGGTTTCCTTCCAATTATATAAAGAAAGCACATTTTCATAAACTTAACCCTTTGCACTCAGATGTCGAGTGTGACTTGACACGGTTAGCAAAAATTATAGACATTAAAATTACTCTTTGAACGTATCAATAATTTGAAATATAAAAAAATCCAAATAAATAAGTTTGTATGAAAAGAAACTCCAGTTTTTTATTCTACTGCCGCGCTTTGTAAAATCTGGGGTATTTAAAAAATTAAATCCCAAGTAGAATAAAGTAATCGAGAAAAGAGCGAGTGCAAAGGGTTAAGAAACGTCTGACCTTACTTTACTGTGCTAGACTATAATTCAAATAAACTTCACATGATTTAAATGTATTAAGATGCCGTTCAAAGTTTACAGAGAAAAAAAAAACAGTGAGTTGGAATTTTAAATACAATCCTAGAAACAAAGGTCAGTTTTTAAATAAATTCTCCCAAAATAATACATTCACATATATTGAGGCAAGAGTAAATGTATTACCTTTATGTTAAAACAGGAAACTTTTCTGGCTAAGTTTGGTCTGTAAATGATTGCAGCAGCAACAGCGGTAACCGACTGCAGAACACAGCACAACAGAAAGCAATGAGTTGGCAGGAGCAGCTCCACAGAGCGGCAGAACAGACTAAATGACAAGCACACGCAGATTGCTTTGAATTAGGTGTGTTAGGGGCTGGGACTTTCAGTGTTTGCTATCCAATAGGACAGAAGAGTTTTTCTCCTACTTAACCCCTCAGGGCAAGGTCTTAATAATGGTAACAGCTGGCATACAGAGGAGCTTGATCTGAGCACAAGGTCAGCAAACCAGGATATGAAGGTGACATGTAATTTCTAGCCTTTTCCTGCTTCTACAGGGAAATTGCATGAAGGACTGTTTTTAGTTATAACTTCCTTTGATCTTTTGGATTTTAAGTTACTTAGTAGATTAAAGCCATGTTAGTTGATATTTGCTTGCTTAGCCTAACTTAAGTGTTACAGATTCAGTTTTCTGACACATAGTGCTACTACATTTAAACTAACACAAATAAACACCAATCTGTGTTTATTTCCAAGTTCCGGGGATTCTTATGTTCTTTCACAAAGGCTCTTGAGACTCTACTTTTAGGGCAGAAAGTTCATAGTTTTTAAAGGAGGCAGTCTTCTTTTTTAAAGAAGAAAGTATTAGTCAAAGCAATTTTAAGTGTTTTTTTTTTTCAATTTACCTAAACAAAAACAGCAGTTTGTTAAATAAATTTCACACTGCTTTTTATTTTATTTATTTATTTATTTATTTTTGAGACAGAGTTTCACTTTGTTGCCCAGGCTAGAGTGAGTGCCATGGCGTCAGCCTAGCTCACATCAACCTCAAACTCCTGGGCTCAAGCAATCCTGCTGCCTCAGCCTCCCGAGTAGCTGGTACTACAGTCATGCGCCACCATGCCTGGCTAATTTTTTCTGTATATATTAGTTGGCCAATTAATTTCTTTCTATTTATACTAGAGACGGGGTCTCACTCTTGCTCAGGCTGGTTTCAAACTCCTGACCTTGAGCAATCCACCCACCTTGGCCTCCTAGAGTGCTAGGATTACAGGCGTAAGCCATTGCCCCCGGCCCACACTGCTTTTTATAAATGCATGGCCCTCGTGAAGCCAGTATTTAAAATTCCACAACCACAGCATCAAAACCTGCAAACAAATGCTTTAAATTTACAAATGACATCCCTTAGCAAATAAGTGATAATTTATTGAAACCATGAAATCTAACTCTTCATGACTTTGCTAATAAAAATGTATAAACAATTCTGTTAGCAGGATGTACTGATTAACTATACAAAGATAACACTTTCAAAATTTTCAAAAGCATAAGCAATAAAAAAATAAAATAGATAAAATTGGACTTCATCAAAATAAAAAACTTTTGTAGAAAAAAGAACATTATCAAGAAAGTAAAAATACTCACAGAATGGGAGAAAATATTTGTAAATCACATTTCTAAGGGTCTAGTATTCAGAACATATATTTAAAAACTCTTACAACTCAATAATATAAAGACATATAATCTAATTTAAAAGAGGCAAAGTTTTTGAATAGACATTTCTCCAAAGAAGATATATGCACATGAAAAGATGTTCAACATCTTTATTGATTCAGGGAAATACAAATCAAAACCACAATAAGATACCACTTCACATCCAACAGGATGGCTATACTCCAAAAATCGGAAAATAACAAGTGTTGTCAAGCATATGGAGAAATCAGAACCCTTATCCACTGCTGGTGGAAATGTAAAATGCTGTAGCCTCTGTGAAAAACAGCTTGGCACCTAAGTGGACACATAGGTACTACAGTAATAGGGTATTGGGCAGGGAGGGCGGGTATATACATACATAATGAGTGAGGTGTGCACCATCTGGGGGATGGTCATGCTGGAAACTCAGACTTGTGGAGGGAGGGGGTAAAGGGCATTTATTGAAACCTTAAAATCTGTACCCCCATAATATGTCAAAATAAAAAACAAAATTAAACACATAATTACCATATGATTCAGCAATTCTGCTCCTAATACACTAATCCTTGTTATTTGTGGATTCAGTATTTACGAATTCACCTACTCACTATAATTTATTTGTAATCCCGAAATAATCCTTGTGGTGCTTTCACAGTCATTCAGACATGCGAATTTGCAGAGTGGTGAAAAAGTTGAGTCACCTGAACAAGATGACAATCTAGTGTTTGACTCTCATACTAAAAACAAGTGTCCCCTTTGAGGCCATGTTTTTCACAATTTGTGGTTTTTCTTGGTGACTTCACTGTTTAAAATGGCCCCCAAGTGCTGCCTAGTGTTTCTAAGTCAAGAAGGCTGTGATGTGCCTCACAAGGAAAATACACCTGTTAGGTAAGCTTCACTCAGGCAAGAGTTATAGTGCTGTTAGACGTGGGTTCAACATTAATGAATCAGCAATATATACAAGATAAGGTGTTTTTAAATGGAAGCACACATAAAACAAGGTTATGTATTGATCAATTAATGAAAATGTTCTGACCAGAGGTTCACAGGAACCTAATCCTGTATTTCTCCTAGGAGCAATGATTCAGTATTCCCTAATTCAGTGTTTGCACCAACTTTATGGACATAACTACCACAAATAATGAGAATTGGCTATATATACCTAAGAGGTTTGAAAATATATGTTCATAGAAAAACTCGTACATGAATGCCCATAGCAGCATTACTCATAACAGCCAAAAAGTAAAACAACCTAAATGACCATTAACTGATGAATGCACAAAATGTGTGTATCTATACAATGGGATATTATTCTGCCATAAAAATAATGATGCACTGATAGCATGGTACAGCATGGATGAACTTTGAAACATTATGCTAAGTGAAAACCAGAAATGAAGGGCCATATATTTTATGATTCCATTTATATAAATTATCCAGAATACACAAATCCATAGAGATAAAAAGTGGAGTAGTAATTGCAAGGGGCTGGGGAGTAAAGACTGGGGATGGGAAATGACTGCTAATATGTATAGAATTTCTTTACTGATGACGAAAATGTTCTAGAATTAGATACTTGTGAGGTTGCATAACCTTGTAAATACACTAAAACCCTTTAAAATGGAGAATATTTTGACATGAGTTATATTTAAATTTTTTTAAAAAAGGAAGGTGCAAAGTTCTAGCCACTAGACCAGTGGCTCTCAACTTGAGTGTGCATCAGAATTCCCTGGAGGGCTTGTGAAATGCATATTACTGAGTCTCGTCCCCAAGAATTCCGATTCTCAAGGTCTAAGGGTAGGGGCTTGAGAATTTGCTTTTCTAATAAATCCTCAGATGATGCTGACAGTGCTGGCCTGAGACTCATATTTTGAGAACCAATGTCCAAGCTTCTAGAGGGTAGGAAAGATACCTTTCATCTCTGCATCTCTTAAATTTACTTAAAACAGAGTCACTCTTGGGGAGGAAAAAAGGGGGGAAGAGGGAGGGAGTGAAAAGGACAAATATTTATTTAAGTGAATATATTAAAGGAGTCAGTCCCTGAAATCTTAGGCTGTGCTGATTTCCTGTCATATTTCTGCCAAGTGCTATAATACCTAAACATCCCCATGACAAAAAGGAATTAAAGAATGAAAATGAAACTGAAGGTATTTTAACATTCTTTGATCATTTGAACAGTACTTTGGTTCAGTTTATTAAAACAGCTAATCCCATTTCACTGTGCTTGTCCTTGCAAGAAATGCAAACAAAGGTTGTAGAATTGTTGATCCCACAAAGAAACCTCTTAAATTAAATAAGGTGTCACAAAAACCAAAGGCCTGAACACTCCAATTCATAAATATATAAATGCTTATTTACATTTTTAAGCAAAGTTACTGATTTGTATGTCTAATCACTTTATTTAAAAATTTAGGGCTAAGTGCGGTGTATAATCCTAGCACTCTGGGAGGCTGAGGCGTGCAGATCATTTGAGCTCAGGAGTTCAAGACCAGCCTGAACAAGAGCGAGACCCCATCTCTACAAAAAATAGAAAAAATTAGCTGGGCATGGTGGCGCATGCCTGTAGTCCCAGCTACTCAGGAGGCTGAGGCAGCAGGATTGCTTGAGCCCAAGAGTTGGAGGTTGCTGTGAGCTAGGCTGACACCACGGCACTCTAGCCCAGGCAACACACTGAGACTCTGTCTCAAAAAAAAAAATGGGGATCTACGTAAAAATAGACAATTTAAAGTATGCTTCTGGTATTGTTACACAGAACGCATTATTTTATAAATAATAATCAGGATTATTTCCAATTGCTTCAGTATGTTTCTCAATATATTATTTTAAGTGAAAAGGGAACTGCTAGTGACCCTACAAAGTTCTGATATTCTTTAAAAACAATGTCCTTTTTTTCTTAGATCATATTATTTAGATATCTTTCATTAACAGAAAGGGAGAAGGCTATGGGGAAGGCAGTGAGAGACTAGAGCTGGCAGGAGAAGCACAACACTTAGTACTTCTTAAAAAGTGAAAAAACAGCTGCTGATTAACAAACTCTTTCCCAGCTGAACCTAGTCCAAAATATAATTCCAGATTGTTACATTTATTAACATTTAGAAGTCCTATCTATCTCTTTTCTTTTTTTTTTTTTTTTTTTTGAGACAGAGTCTCACTTTATTGCCCAGGCTAGAGTGAGTGCCGTGGCATCAGCCTAGCTCACAGCAACCTCAAACTCCTGGGCTCAAGCAATCCTGCTGCCTCAGCCTCCCAAGCAACTGGGACTACAGGCATGCGCCACCATGCCCGGCTAATTTTTTTCTATATATATTAGTTGGCCAATTAATTTCTTTCCGTTTATAGTAGAGATGGGGTCTCGCTCTTGCTCAGGCTGGTCTCGAACTCCTGAGCTCAAATGATCCACCCACCTCGGCCTCCCAGAGAGCTAGGATTACAGGCGTGAGCCACCGCGCCCGGCCTATCTCTTTTCTTAC